>JARJDW010010941.1:0-26809 GCA_030264715.1 Adinopsis sp. GC000173
AATAGGAAAATTTTATTAAAATTTATAATATTGTGAAAAATTATTTTGCATCGAATTAGATTTATACTGCGATATACAATACAATACAAGTATATTTCGATATCATCTGGCAAATGTTTTGCGGGGTCATACTTTTCACAACATTTTTCTTTACGTATATAATTTATGATCTATTCTGTCAATAAGTTTTACAAATTTTCTTTAGTACTTTGTACCGTATTTGGCATATACTTAATCTTTAACATACCTTGTAAGAAAAAATTATAGATGTCAAATCTTTTATGATTTTATAGATTATATTTAACATAGACACAATCTTTTGATCAAGGTAAATTATGCTGTAGAGTTATACAGATTTATTTAACAATGCTATTTTCTAATAATTAATTAAATTAAAGATGTATTTCTATATATTATCATGATGAAAGGGATATAATAATAAAATTTGTTTATTTATTTTATCTAAAAGTTTTTCAGATTTTCTGTAACACCTTGTAGTATATTTGACGCATTAGCATATACTAAACTTTTTACATGCCTGACAAGAAAAAATCATTTTTGATTTAATCGACTATATTCAATATTGTGCCGAAATGTTCAGTTGCAAGTAACTTACTTCGTAGATTTTATGAAAGATATTTATGTATGTATTACTGTTTTGCACTGAATGATTTGAAAGACCTATGGTTAGACTATATTGAAACAATTTTCTTTACATATAAGTTATGATGATTGCAGATTTTGTTTAACACTTTGATTGGCATATACTTAAGCCTTGACATATTCACGATTGAATTGACTATATTCAATACAGTCTAGCCATCTTACGTTAAAAATAATTTATAAATAATATTCGTAAATAATCTTATATACCTTTTATAATACTTTGAAAATTCCACTTGAAACTAAGCAACTTGCAAGTAGCTATATAATAAAATTTGATACTGTCGCTAGATAATAATGCAGTTGATTTTTAGTTAAATTGCATATGTAAGTGAATATTGAATAAATAATAAAAAGGGAGGTTGTCACTGTAATAATAAATGAATATCTAATTAATTATTTATTTATTTATAAATATAAAATGTATGCATTGGAAAAATAAATAATTTACAAGTGTATAATCTCTGTGAATCTATTAAATTTTAATAATAAATAATTTACAAGTTTGCATGTATTTTTAATACAGATACTGTTTTAGGAGGTTTTGGTGAAATGTACGCAAGTCAGCCGAATCTAGCAGCAGTGCAAAGCAAAAGCAGCAAGGGCATATCCCTGCAGATCCTGCTCGCAGGATTCGATGCTTTGCGTACTAGTTGTCTGAAAACGCGCGCGCTATTCACATCGACGACGGACGCATTCTCGCTCCGCTCCTATCTCGCAAACGAACTGTGCGCCGCCCGCCGCCACACACACAACATTTCGATTTCGCCGCCAACTTTTTCAGCCACATTGTAAATCTTTACTTTTTAACATAAACACTTTCAAGTTTTCTTTCTTCATTCCCATTCTTGCTGGAGGAAAGACATTTGCGTTTCTAAATGAAGTGTTTAAAGTGTTTCGTCGCCGGATTGTTTATGCATACACAGTTAAGAAACTAACTTCGCTTTATTATTGTTTTAATAAATTAATCGAGTAATGTGCCGCCGCTCTGCGAGCCAACAAAACGTTGCAGCTTGTAAGTTTTTATTTCCATGCTCTGATTTATTGCAACAAGAAAAAACTTTGAGATAATACTCTATTATTTTTATTCTATTCCTTTCAAACAAACTATTCTAGTTGATAATTTAACTATCAAATTACTTATAAATTAGATATCCAAAAGACAATGTAAACAACAATATTGCAACTTTTTATATATATGTTGTAAAAAATATATTTAAGGCTATATAATTTAAAACACATGATAAAATGATATAATATCACTAGTTTTTTTATACTTTTAATATACATTAAACATTTTCATGGAGTATTTGCTTATATTGTGGCAATTTATAATTTAAAATGTTATATATTGTGTAAAAAATATATTGCAGTTTCGTATTATAGGCTATAATTTAAAACACATGATAAAATTACATAATCTCACTGGATCTGGAATGTAATCATTTCTTTCAATTTAACTTTGAAGTTCTTTTTTGTACTTTTAAGATGCATTAAACATTTTCATGATATATTTGCTTGTATTATGACATATAATTATGACAATTTATAACTAAAAATTTTATATATTTTGTAAAAATATATTGCAGTTTTGTATTACCTATAGGTAAAGCATATGATATATAAAAACATCTGATAAAATTTAATAATCTTACTAGTTTTGGAATGTATGATTCATTTTAATTTAATATTTGAGTTATTTTTTATACATTAAAGATACATTAAAAATTCTCATCAAATATTTGCTTACATTGTGACATATAATTATGACAACTTAAAATTTTATATAATTTGTAAAAAAAAAGTTTCAATTTGTTTCAATTTAACTTTTTAGTACTTTTTTGTATATTTTGAAGATACATTAAAAATTCCCATAAAATATTTGCTTATATTGTGACATACATATAATTATGACAATTTTATATACAAATAGTTAAACATAGACTCTAAACTTTTGGCTGGATTTTGAATTTCTTGTGAAAGTTAAAAACACAAATAGAAATTACAAGTAAGAGTCTCCCGAAGTTTTGCTAGTTTTTAATTTTTCTCGGGATTGCACAAAAGTTTATCATAAAAAGNCTGGATTTTGAATTTCTTGTGAAAGTTAAAAACACAAATAGAAATTACAAGTAAGAGTCTCCCGAAGTTTTGCTAGTTTTTAATTTTTCTCGGGATTGCACAAAAGTTTATCATAAAAAGCAAGAAAGAAGAAAAAATAGATATAAAAAGCATCGTGTTCTAATTTAAAAAGAACTCAAGATTATTGCAATAGTTGCTTGTTTCGCAGCAATTTACTGCAGTTCAGTGTGTATACTGTGTAAGATATTATGCAAACGAAATTAGAAACAATTTATAAATGTAAAAATTTTTTTGACGATTTCCTATTACCAGCTGCAATTTAATGCAAAATTGAATTTCGTAAAAATGAGTTTTTAATTGTCGGACTGTGCTGTGCAATAAAGTGATTTTTAGTTAAAGTGCTTTACATTAATGCATTTTTGCTAAATTAGCTTGAAAACAGCGCTTTAATTTCAAACAATTTATTTGCTTGAAAATATATTATATAATGTATTAAATTTATTTGCCAAGTGAAACAACTGCCAAAACATGTAAAAAAGAAGTTGTTGGAGAGTTTTGCTGGTTTTTAATTTTTTTACCGAACTGCACAAAAACGCTGAAAACTTTTTTTTTCTCGAAAAAACTAAGTTATATGCTGCTAATTTACGCGAACTTGTTCTTTTCACTTCCTATATGAAATAAATTTTATAAAACATTTTTGTATGTTAAACATAAATTTGATTTTTCACTTATATATAATTTGCATTTAAACAGTAGTAGTATTTATTAAATATTTTAAATCTGTTAAATATATCTAATTAATTATCAAACTAGGAATTTTATTAAATAATTTCTATAAGAAATGTAAGAAGATTAATAGTTTTAATTTGTCAAAAATATTTGAAGTACATTTTAACGATAAATAGTTTTATAAAATTGTAACAAACAATTATTATGCGCAGGTAGTACTCAAACAGTTATTATGAATTATACGCTTCAGCTTTTTTAAATTTATTGAACTTATTAATACGTATGTATTAAATTTCCTGAAATAGGCAGTGTGAAATTGTTTCTTTAAAGAATATTTGATACCCGTATATGTTTTATATATTGAATAACCAAAAAAAAATTATAGATATAATTCTTATAAGAAAAGCATGTATATATAAATATTTTAATTTAATTTTAATAAACAATTGTTATACGCAGATACTATCTCTAACTCAGAACTTCAAAGAAAACAACACTTTTTATAAATTTATTGACACGTATCTATTTATTAGCCTATCTTTAAAAATAAAAAGACATTTTTATACCACCTTTAATAACATACGCTGTATTTAAATATAGCTTCATTTATTAATTTTTTTAATATAGACAGCGTGAACATTTTTTCTCAAAGAGATTTAATTTTTTATACGTCTACATATACTTGACAGCAACCGATTTTATTCTAAAAATACTCCTATATGTCATATATTAATTGTAAAATGAACAAATTTTATGAAAATACAGTAATTCCGCAAATAATATCTCAAACACAGAAATTCAAAGGTTGTATGAATTATATCTAATTATTATTAACCTACGTTTTCAAACATATTAAAAAAACAATTTTATTTGCATATCATATTAATTAACATGATTTTTGAATAAATTCACATTTAGTCATAATTTGATGAATGAACAGAATTTTTATGCGGTTTTATGATAACATTTGAATTCAACATTTGCCATATACAAATTACATTGACACGAATTTGAATGAAATTATGTTAGGCCCATTGTATATACATATATATATTCAGCCGAGTTTTCCAACAAATTTTACTAAACAAACAAAATGTAAATTGCATAATTTTTTTTCAATCATTTTATTTGTTTTTTCATCGATTTATATTTATAGAGGCGTGTTTAGTACCTATATGTGTAGATGTGTGCGAATATCGCATTCAATTGTGAATTTTACAAGTTGTTACGTTGGAGATTTATTAAATTATTAACCTATCTCACTAATATTTCCGAATTTTCCTCAAGGTTAAGATCTCAATGAATTTGAATAGTTAAAAATATATCTATTATTTTAATTAATCGGGTTTAGAATCTTGGAGTCATTTCATTAAATAGTAGTCATTTTTAATTTATCTATTAAGATAAATTGTCTAATTTTAAAATTTTAGAATTTTTAGTATAATTCAGTTAAAAAGTAGGATTTGTTTCTATTTGGCGAGTTAAGTATATAATATGATTGAAATTTTTAGTTTTTATTCTTAGAGTTAATCTTTCACAGCTGCTTCAGATATCCACTTAGGACGGCACAAATGCAAAATTTTAATTCTATTAAATGCACTTAAAGTAAAACTACGACGAACTTTTTCATGCATAGAAAAACGTAAAAATAATAAGCGAGTGGTTCCATATTTATACATTACTAGACAATACTAAAAATTAAACAAGATAATTTTTCATCTCAAGTAAATTGTTTTCCGCAGTAGATATGTATAGATTTATTAATAGAAAGACGAGAAACCAAAATATTAACATCATATTGCACAGATCTTTTCACTATTACTCGAAATATCCACTCCAGAAAGCAAAATCTTAATTCCTTCAAATGTTCTTAAAGTAAAGCTACAATAATAGATAGTTTTATCTCTTGCGTTTTTATCATAAAGAGGCAAACCAAAAAATAACAAACGACTAATTCTATATTATACACAATGTGCGTTAATGTAAAATAAAACAAGATATTTCTTCTCAATTAATAATAAAACCAAGACTCACTTTATGCAAATGCAAAATATTAACATGGTACTGCACAGATCTTTCACTCTTGCTTGCAATATCCACTTAAAAAGGCATAAAGTGCAAACTTTAAATTTTTGTAAATGTACAACTACAATAATAGATAGTTTTATATCATGCCACTTTTTCACGAATAGACAAACTTACCTATAACAAGCGAGTAGTTTCATATTTATACACACAATGCATTAATGTAAAATAAAACAAAATGTAAAATTTTAATTCCTTAGTAAAACTACAATGTAGACAGTTTTATCTCTTTCCACTTTATCACGAATAGACAAATATCTAAAAATATCAGACGGGTGATTTCATATTTTACACAAGAAAATTTTTCATTTTAATTAAATTTTTTCTACAGCAGATACTTACACTGCTATTAATAGAGACACAAGATTCTTTATGTTAATGCAAAATATTAATATCACATGGCACAACACTGCTTAAACGCTTTAGAAATGGATCAAAGAATTATACGCAGTAAATTATATTGATATTAATTATTTTATAATTCGGAAATTATCAGCTGTGCATTTCACAGTAAGCAAAAGATTAAATTACGGTGCTACTTTTTTTAAAAAAATGCTGTTGGTTATATATATAATAAGTATATAAAAATTGTTTGATTCTCCGTGTATAGAGAGCAAGAGAGAGAGAGAGAGAAAACGAGGATGCCTGTCAATATAGATTTCGATGAAATTTATATCTTTGAAAAAAAAATTTTCAATCGGATTATTTTAATCTTTCCATTGTTATGATGAGAATAAAAATTGGTTGCGTGATTTTTTCATCTTCAAATAAATAACGCATATTTTCATTTAATTAATTTTCATTTTAATGCATATTTCGAGTGATTGAAAAATTTCCCCACAACAAATACGCTTTTTTAAAGCCGACGGAAATTATTAAACAAATAAACAGTTTTAAAACGTCGGTTTTGTAAGTAGATTCATGTAGTAGTAGGTATTTACATTTTATACTAGATTTTTAGTTCGAGCTGAAAATGGCCTAGAATTCAAAATGATATTTTGTTGAAAATGCTGCAGAAATATTTTTAATGCCATTTATTTGGTCGCGCATAAATGTGGAACAAAGGGAAATTGGTTTTTGAAAAAATTTTGTATATCTACATTTCTAGTATCAATATTTGTCTTTCAAATAGATAAGGGGCATAGAAAATATATGTTAATAGCTAAATCCTTACAAATATTATTGCTGATAAAAGTCAATATTATATTTAATAGAGCGCGGAAAACTTTGCAAGAAATTTAAAAAGTTTATGCGGAGAATATTGTTTAATGATATTAAGGAACGATTTTTTAGCGATTAAATTGGATGATTTAAAAGGACATCAAGTTTAAGTTATTAATTTTAGTATTCTTTATGTGTTTCGACTATGCGTTCCGGTTTCTTTTTCGCCAAACTTTCATGTGATCAATAAAAAATGTGTATCTCTAGCGTTAGCATAAAGTTATAACTCAAATTCCCGCAAAATGCTACAAAACTATATATACAATATATATCTATATATAAATGTTATAGTATAAGTTTTGTTAAAGTGTGGTGACGATCGCTTGTACAACTTTTGGAGTGAATTGGAAGGAAGGCGAAAGTTTCTAATTTAGAGTGATAACATTGCTGTATAATATTAGGAAATTATCTCCTATAATGAACCATTAACTTAACGCAAAAAAAGTTTCTAACTGCATTAATCATTCAATTTTCGAATAAATTATTTTAATTGTTGTTCTATATTATAACTTGGAAGAATTTTGTAAGTTAAGCCTAAATTATTATTTCTCATTTTGAATTATTACATTTTCTTATTAAATTGAGTGTCAATATGTAAATCAATGTACTAAATTGAAAAATTTTAAAGGACGTTCTCTTTATACACGTGTAGGGTTACCAACCGTACTCTTAAAAGAGTACATGTACTCTTTTTGAAGTCCTAAAATTGTGTACTCTTACTTTTCCACAATTGAGTCTAGGATTACTCTTTTTCAAATTCATAAAAAAGGTCTATTAATTTCCTGTTTTATTAAATCAATATATTAGTCGAATTGTCCAAAAGACTTTGTAATAATGGATTAATTGGTGTTGGGTGTCCAGCACATATTTTACACAAATGTTTGCAACATGCTATAGACGGCCTTTCAATCGATATTGAGTCAATAATTATGAAAATATTTTTTTTTTTCCGGTATATACTATTCGAATTGCATCTTTAAAAACATTGTATACCCCCACCCTTCTTATCAAAAATTGTACTCATATCCTAGAAAGTAGAGTTGGTAACCCTATACACGTGTAAAGTAAGTTTGTAATTTATTTAAAAAAAATAGATATAGTTAAATTATTTAAGTTAATTTTATATTATAAGTTGAAAGAATCTGGCAAATTAAGCTTAAATTATTAGTCTTCATTTTGAATTATTACACTTTCTTATTCAATTGTGTTGGGTGTTAATGTGCGTCGCGTGAATTATTAATATACACTTATATTTCTCAATTTGCATGGTAAATATTGATGAAAATAAATCGAAAACAGTCTAAATGGATGTACAGGTTGTAGAGATATTATTATTTTTGCGGATCGAAAAAAGGAATTTTGAAAATGATGTCTAAATAATAATGTATTTCTTTTAATATACTCCAATTTCTCAATTTGCAACGGAAAAATTGGAGAAAATAAATCTAAAACTGTGTAAATTAATCTATTGGATGAAGAAATATCAGAGATAAGTTTGCTATATGTGTAAGTAACTTTAAAGTTTCGTAAAAAAGACGACATAGTTTCATTAACTTTATCATTTGACTTTTCTAACTTTTCAATTGAATATTGGAATCTTTATTAAATCCGTTTAAAAGCTTATATATGTATAGGTATAGGAACTTATTAAAAATCGGGCAAATGCGAATCTCTGTACTTGACTCTCACAGTTTAAAACCAAAACCGTGTAACCAAATACATATCCGTGTAAATAGAAGGATGTATTGTATGTAGGTAGTTAATATAACACGTATACGTAGATTAATTTTTTACTAGCCTTTCAAACTTTGTAACTTAATTTTAAAACACCACAATATCAACATTTTGATTAAATCCGTGTAAGAGCAAATATGTAGGTAAATGAGAATTTATTAACAATAGTTCAAATGCAAACCGTGTCTTCAAATACCGTGTAAATAGAAAGGTAAGTATAGTTAGTATTGTTATGAGCAAATATAATAACAAATACGTGGATTTAATATTTTTCACTGATTTTCAAACTGTAATATCAAAATCTTTACTAAATTCGTGTAAGAGCAAATATGTAGGTACCGATATAAGAATTCAACAAAAAACCGTGCAAATTCTTTTTCGTGTATAGTGGCAGCTCGTTTAACAAATATAATTCGTTCCAAAATCACGTTCGTTAACTGAAACGTATTATCAATTAAAAAATTAAATTACAAACAAAAACAATAAATTCGTAAACTGAGTTAAACAAGATCTGAAAAAAAATTTGTTATCTAAGGCGTTCGTTAACTGAGGCACAACTGTATTTGATTCTAGCAGTGTAAAACCAAAACGGTGTAAATAAAAGGATAAGTGTAGTTTGTATCAATGACAAACACGTACACGTAGATAAATAATGTAAAGTAAAAAACAATGCAAATTTATATGTGTACATATCTAATAAAATATACTTATACGTATGTGTGAAGTGATTCAATTTATTTTCTTCTCACATTCGAATAATAATGCATTTAATGCCATCCCCGGCAATTTTTCTTATCAAGTGTTGTACGGCGCTGTACATAACACATCCTGGGCATGTTTTAATAAATAATTAATGATTCCATGCACGCCTTAATTGCATTCTTATCTTATTAACACTCGCTCCTTCTTTGCGCTCATTCATTTTACTTTATTCCTATATATATCCTACACACACACAGACACACAGCAAAGGAAACTGAAAATTTGCTTTCATTTACACAAAAAACTAATCAAAAGTAAATTGAATTTTAAATTATCGCAAAAGAAACTTAAAATTAACACTTTTTTTATTTTTCCGCCATAAATTATTACATTTGAACTGATTAGTTTTTCTTAACAAGACGAAAATAACTAAGGAGACGCTTACTTATTGACTGCATTTGTTTTATTTCTGAATTAAATACAGCAATTTCGATTTAAGAAATGCAATTTTTAAAGTGTCCGCCGTGCGCTTTGACGGTGAAAATTCTTTCTTCTATTGAAAAACGGAGTATTTTAATCGAGATTCAAAAAAAAGGAATAAGTTTGAAAGGAATTGAACACCTAAATAGCTAAAGTGCGCTTGATTGAGTGCGATCATTTAGATTATCAAGATAATTTTAATATTCAAGTTTACACTTTTAAACGTGTGATTAACTTTAATTATAAGCATTTAGGTGCTTTTTTAATTTTTTATCTACAGGTATATTTTTATATAACCATCGTGCAGAATTTAAAAATAACCTTATTGGGTTGGCAAGTAAGTAATTGCCGATTTCAGTTATAAATGCTTTTCACTCCTATTTTTAGGATATCCCTAAATGTTATGATCTTCTTCTTCTTATATAAGTTAGCTGTCATCCTAACCTAGCTTTACAAGTTCATTGCGTAGATATTTTCTCAACGTGTTTTTTTACCTGAATATTAATATGAAGTGCCAAACGAACATTTTCCCCATATTTTGCTTTATGGTTTCTGTAAAGGAAAGAATGCAGTGCAAGCCGCCATAAAGTTATGTAACGTATATGATAATGAAGCCCTTAAAGAAAGGTAATGCCAAAATTGGTTTGAAAAATTCCGTTCGGGAGATATTTCTCTTAAAGATGGCCAACGTTAATAAATTGGAAAATATTATACTTAATAGATTAAAGTTTTTTCCATTAAAAAGAAAAACTATCTTATTTCATTGAACAAATTGGCAATTACTTAGTTGCCAACCTGATAAATGCAATAACTTACTTGAAATTTTTTGAAATACAAGATTATAAAAAATCGTCAATAAGTATTACACGTTTCTAGATTAATTCATCAGTACACTTATTGACGTCTCCCATAATTAAAGCATTAAATAGGCAAAAAATATCAAATGTCACAGCATATAATAACTATTTAATACAATGTAGTCAAACAACATATGTAATGTTCGTAGACTAGTTTATTTTTTAATTTGTTAAAGTCTTAAGACAATCCGTTGGTTTATTGCAAACATTTCTAGACGTAGCACACAAAGAAAGAAATTTGTTTTATTGTCATTGTATTATACACTACAAAATTTTCTGGTTTAGAACATAGAAAAACACACACATATAATCCATCGGTGTAATGTTTTTAAAAGGTTTCCGGAAATCTTTAATTTTCTCACAAAAAAAACAGTGTATTTAGAACAATCCTAATAGATATAATTAAAAGAAAAGACTAGGCAATAATATGATAGTATTTGCTGTAATTAATTTGGCATGTTTATTCGGGAATTCATTTGAGCAGAAAGATTCTTATTTGTGTGCGGTCATCAAAAGATAACTTATATATAAAGATTATAATAGAATTCGTTGTAACAAAGATAAATAAATAATAATATTCTATTTATAATATTATTAATATTTTGTTCTAAGTTTCTTTGATTAGAAAAAAACAATTTCTCGGACAAGAAATAAATTGAAGAAATTTCTTTCACTTTGATTTATTTTCTCTAACAACACAAAGTTTTTTTGTCTTATTTAATACAACACAGAAAACTTATCATCCCTTATGAGAAAGCTATTGTGAACCTAAACACATTATCAGTTAACACATTTTATAGTTTATTTTATATAGAATTAATAATTAAAATATGTGTGGGAGGTGGAGAATTGCAGAACATGCAATTTTCTGCTTTATTTACCCACTCAAATAAATTAATCGTATTGTTTTAATCAATTTTCAATGTTAAGTAGCAATTAGACTTGCAAATAATCATTAAGATTGCATCAAGATCTTTAATTTCATTCGTGTCTCACTTAAAAATGAAGAAAACGCAAATTTTCAAAAACTGTAAGTAAATTATGCAATCTGAAATTTCGTTATATTAATTATAAAATTAAAACAAATGGAAATTTTATTATACTTACACCTCAAAAAAATAAATAGTTCTATTTTTAACTATTTTTAATATTTAATAGCATTAGACTTGCAAATAAGCATTAAGATCTTAAATTTTCCTTCTTATCTCATTATTTCCTAGATAATTGAACACGGAAACAAGGCAAACTTTTAACAAACGGTAACAAAATTGTTATATAGTCAGAAAATCTGACTGTTAAAATATAAAAAGTTTGTCATATTAATTTTTAAATTAAAAAATAAAGATTTTTAAGCCATTTATGAACATCTACTTCCAATTAAATAATAACGGAAATTTTATTACAGTTAGACCTTAAATAAACTATTAGCATTGTATTTAGCTATTTTTAATGTTAGATAGCATTTAACCTATAAATAACCACTAAAATTGCAACAAAATCTTTATTTATCCCTCCTTCACTATTTCCTAAGTTCATATAAAGTATTTAAATTAAAATATTAAGCTTTTTAAGTCATTTATAAACAATAACGACAATTTTACTACAGTTACATCTTAAATAAATTAATAGAACCGTTTTTTAGCTATTTTTAATATTAATGAGTATTCGACTTGCAAATAAACACTAAGATTTGCAACAAAATCTTTTATTTTCTTCTTCCCTCACTATTTCCTAAGTTCATTATATTAATTTTTGACTTTCACAAAAATATGATTTTAAAAGTGTTTCACAAATCCCCATCAAACATTGGGAATTTTATTGCAATTACCCAAAAAAAAATCAAAAGCATTCGTATTACTTTCAAATTCATTAATTGCAACTTATTTGCGTCGTTAATTTACAACCATTAGATCATGTTAATAAAATGAGATCTACTCGTACAATTAAATATACCATTACATGTGTAACGTATTATGTAGATGAATAAAAGTGATTATTAAATCAATAGTTGGATATTTGACACATTAAATATGCATCATAGATTTTAAATTGAAAAGTATTGTGTTCGCTAATACCTACCTGCACGTTATTTATTAATTAATTAATTTATTCATCTAATCTGCACAGTGGTGATAATTATGCTGCAAACGAAATATAATAAATCATATTTTTATTGATATTGACATGCAAATTATGTAAATTGTTAATAGATTAGTTTGGATAAAATAAAGTGAATGCTTATAATTGCAAATCAGGTATAGTGCGACAAAGAAAATGTAACAAAATGTCACCACAAATGTTTGTTCGAAGGATTCCATGTATCATATTTTAACGAGATTGTTCTTTTTTTATTTTCTAGCATTCTCATATATCGATTTCTTCATAACTCCTATATATTCACACCTACCTACTACACGAAATTCCTAAGTTGTACAAATTGTAACAATATAATTTTAATTAAGTTTTTTTTTTTGTTGTTCAAGCTTCAGCTAAATGTTGACGTAAATAGAATAAAAGACGATGGAATTTTCTACTGGATTTAATAACAATGTCGCTAAAAGTATTTCGCATGACAATAATGGCATGTGCAAATTATTTTAAATGCGTCCGCTGCTAAAATATAATACTTATTTAATATTATACGCAAAACAATGATTTTTGTTTTAGTTTAGATAAATATTTTGCATCCTTGCTATGTACGATTTAAAGTAGAGATGTTCAATACGATTAGGCAATAGAAATATTTGCCTTATGCCCTGCAATTCAAATTGGCCCAGAATACTACCATAATTTATTGTATAGGTAGCTTTACACTTTATGACTAGTTAGGTTCCGACGTCTACGATCAGTTTATGCTGAGAATATGGAATGATTTTAAAACTATAAATATTATATAAATTCGAAAAAACCAATAAATTTTCTTATATTTTTGTTAACTTTAAAGCGATTTTTAGCCATTTGATAATTAATTGCTAAAATGTTAGCTTTTTTAGTTTTGTATAAATGAATATCAGACCAGTTTTTGGGTGAAATACCGAATTATGTAAAAATTTTAAAAATATACATGTACGGCAATTCGTTTATTATTTTCTGTATTTTTTTGCCCAAATCTAGTTAGAACAATTTAAAAAACGGTGTAAATCCTCGCTAAACTTCTAAATAAGTTAAATTTGACATCTTCTTGCTTTTACCTTGACACACTTTTCATCAAAAAATGTTAAAATGCTATTCTTTTAAGTTTGAATTTTTAATGAAAGGTATAATAGACAATATGTGATTTGTTGAAAGGATTTTTATGTTGATAGCAAAGGTATAAGAATTCTTTAAGCCTAAAAAAATTTCCAAGCTCGGAATTTGGTTAGTTGGTCATATGTGTGGGTGATCGTTATGTATATGTATATTTCATATCATAAAATATTGGGGTCCTTAACTTTATAACACTTCAGACCGCTCTTATGAGAATATACCATTGATCGACCAAGTTTGCTTGAGAAAAATATTGTTAAAAATATTTAAAACAGAAGAATTTCTGATTACACATGTAAAAAGTATAATGGAAATGGTATTTTTATTCTTGAAAATTAAAAATATTATATACTTAACATTTTAAATTTATCCATCGTCAAATAAATTGATCTTAAAAGTAGAAATTGTAATACATAAAGTTGATAACCATTGATTTAGGGTCATCCTATATGGTGCAATATATAACTTTGGTTGTAAATTGTAAATGCAAGCAGATACCGTAGTTATCAAAATTTCCATATCTGTAATCCTTTAGAAATTATTGTGAATAAATCTATTAGTCAGTCATCATTACTTATTAGTTACAATTATGAGCGTAAATAAGTTATTGCTCTACGAAAAACTATTTTCTTTCTTGCAAAGTCTGCAAAAATGTGCGGCTAATACCATTTATTTTTATCATGCGTTTTTAAGACATTTATATGCCTCAAGATATGCGACGACGTTCGGTGTAAATCAATGTACATACATACATACATATAAAGTCAATTTGAAATTTATCGGTTTGTTTATCTATCGACAGATTGCCATCAAATTGTAAAACTATAGATTTAATTGGAAATGTTGATGCTCGATTTAGTTTAACCATCATTGGAAATAATACGATTATTAGAATTCGTCTTTCATGATTAATGAAAAGCAAATAGAATATAATAAAACGTGCAAATAAATAAATTAAATTTATTTACTTAAAAAGTTAAATATTTGTCGAGCAAATATACAGCTAAGGAAATATAAATAAAAACAGAACGAAATGAAAAAAACATTCATCTTGTAATACAACAATTCAACTTGAGGAATTATTTTTCATTTGCTTTATTTCTATAGTTAATCTCTTACTCAGAGTAAAACAGTTTTTCTTGAAACCAGCGGATAATAGATTTTGCTTACACAATCTGGTAACGGTTTTGATGTTTTTTTACATTATTTTATTTTATGTTGTACCTTGTATAACATTTTTTTGCAACGCTAAACTAAAATAAATTAACTTGTTTTACTCGCAGCAATTTCAGCGTGTTCGGCGAGTGGCGGTTGTGGTGGTGGTGTTAAATAAAATCGTCTTTTTATGTACGCTGCACACAAAAAAATTAATTACGTTATTTCTATAAATAAGACAGCAAAATTTAAAGTACAATTAAATTAAATTTTCGTTTTTCGAAGCTATTTATTTACCTTTGGGTGTTCTTTGAACAAGTTAAGTTAACAATTGCTGCGAAAAAGTTTTATTAAAAAAATGCGTTGCGGTGGAAGAAAATTTAATAATAAGCTTTGCTTTTTTTAATTTAATGTTTACTAAATGAGAATGTTTATAAATTTTTAAAAATGTACATACATGAGAACTTTGTTGTTATTATAGCTTCAAGTTATATAATCATAAAAGCATACAAAAATATCCTTTCTGTTTAACATTTTTCGTTACATTGTTATGAATTTGTTTGGTAATTATGAATTAAACAAATATCTTGTACCTACTTTCATTCTCTTTTTAACAAAAAAATTGATTTGTCTGTTGCAAAAACAATGTTGACATTAATCAAATTTGAAAACGTGAATATTTGTTATAATCTGAAAGAGATACACCTGCGTGATGTGCGTTATTAATTAATATTTTTTTTAATCTCGTAAACAATATAGCTAATGGAAATGTTATTTCATGTATCAAATATAAAATAAATATGAATGTTTCAATGAATAATATTAATTCTAAGTTTTTATAATTATTCAAAATTAATGGCAAATTGGCGGACTTTGCTTAAATTAGGTTAATTTTTAATCAAGATTACGATTAGGATGATTTTCTTTTATGCGATAAAATTTTTCGCCCAGAACACTCAAATATTTGATAATATTGATAGTCTATACTTTATGACTAGTTACGTTCCGAAGAATTTATTCTAAATTTATAAATATTATGTAGGTAAATCCACAAAAATTCTAAATTATTGGATATTTTGGCTGTTTTTTACGTCAATTTCATCAATAATCATTATAAAAGAATCATATTTAGTTTTGCACAAAAGAATTTCATATCAGTTATTTTAGAGAGATGTCGGATAATGTAAAAATTTCAAAAATATAGGTACATAGGTATATGACAATTCGTAATAGGAACCTTCAATAATTTGTTAACGTAATCACACAATAATAATAATAAAAATATGTTACATAATGTATCAAATAGAAAATTAATGCGAATACTTCAATAAAATATAAACATATAATATCTATGTAATAATTCAAAGCATTTATAATCATTCAAAATGAATGGCAAATTGGCGGACTTTACTGATTAAATTATGTTTACTCTTAATCAAGATTAAAATTGCATCGTTTAATAAACTCTAATAATAATGCCTTATTTATTAAAAACAACTCGTAAAAGTTGATGACGGATTGTTCCCATAAATAATAAAAATAATAATATATTAAAATTGTATGCTTCATCAAAGTTTATAGGAAAATTTATTGTTGTAATAATTTAAAGCGCGCTAAGATGCTTATAAATGTTTTTATCAAACAAATCATTAATTAAAATAGAAGAGTTTATGGAAGCATTTCGAACGGATGAAAATTAATGATGGTTATTAAACCTAATGTAATAAATAACAAATAAACGACGTGCAATAATAATTTAAGTGTTATGAACCAACCAAAAATACATAGTCATATATGAATACAACAATATACCTACTATTTTTTTAATTTCTTTATTTATAGTTTCGATGAATGTGATATATATGTACATAAAACAGGAAAAAGTAATTAATAATTTATGTAGATATATTTATTAAAATTCCATTTTTTCTGTAATAATTTAAGTGTTCTGAACCAATCAAAAATATATATATATGATTATACTTTTCTTCGCTTCGTTGAATGTGATCTACATTTCGATAATAGACTTGGGACAGAAAATCACTTAAATTAATTCTAATTAATTCGAATATTAACAATAAAATTGAAATTAAAATAGACAAAAAGTAATAAATATTTTATAAGGATATATGCATTAAAATTCAATTTTTTCTATTCTAATTTCAACGAATTTTATTGATAATAATCGAATATTATTCAACAGAATAACATTTAAAATTAAATGTAAAGAATTTGTAGGTAACTGCCGGTTATTGCATTTAAATTGTAGTTGACCTCTGAAGATGAGTTTAAAATATTAAATCAAGCACGAAACGTCGGAATAATATAAATCTGAAGTGTTATACTGCCCCATGCGTATAATCGAAGCGCATTTATATTTTTAGGAATTCTCTGCTCTAACAGCCGAACATAATATTGTATTTCTTGTTATAAATTAAAAACTTTATTCAAAATATAAGGATTTTACTCTTATCACCATATATTTGTTTCTTATATGACAAATTAGTTTGGATTTATAGAATCATCTTCAGTGTCTTCTAAACGTTCACACTACTAAACTTCTATCCCTTCATTTCAGGATGTGACCCTTCAAGGTGATATAAGTAAAGCACTTCTGTTTTAAATAAGAATTGTAATTTATACCATTAAAATTTAAATAAAAACTAAAATTATGTTACTGTTTTCACTATATTACATATATTTTGAAGCTACATTATAATATATCGAATTATATACGATAATTAATTATTACAAGATGCAACAGTAGCTAATGACATTAACATAAAATATATTTCGGTAATTCCATCAAAAGCCATAGCAACATTGGCTGGCAGTATATTGTTAATCTAGTGCGTTTCTCCTGCCTAGTTTACTATTAAAGCCAAATCCATGAGATTTAATAATAATATTGTAGTAGAATGCTTAATAAATCTATCCGCGCGAATAAAAAATATGAGTGGAACAAAGTTTGTTAGCCAACGCTAAGCATGCTAATTTTAAACACATCATGAAGTTGATGAAACAATTACTCATTAGAAAAATGTTTTATATAGTAAAGTATAAACAAGTTTCATAAAAGTTGTAAAAAGTGTGATAGCTGAACAATATATAAAAATGTTATACACTTGCAACAATATAATTTATCTCAAAGTTGTATTGTCGGAATCAAAAGTAATTAATCATATGTATTTTTGTATGAAGAGCAATTTGAATTATTGCGACAAACATTCAGATATTTTGAAACTTCTAATAAAATGCGTCATGCGAAAAATGAAATTCATTAACATAATAAAAAAATATCCTTTGTTCGTACAACCGAAGTTAATTAAATAAAAATAAAAGAAGTAGCGATGCAATGAACGAAAATGGAAAGGATGATTTCTAGAAATGCATATTTATATTATTATTTGTTTTCATCCTTCTTTTTGAATTCTTAAGAATACACATCACATAAAAGATTCTTATCCTTTATATGCATAATAATGTCACATTCGTCGTCGTCCAACAACAGAAAAGTAGTGGCAGTAGAAGTAGAAAAGAAAAAAATGTATATGCAAAAAGATTGCGGATGAACAGTTTGTGTACAAGAGAGAAAAGATTTTTTATATTTTCGGAAAAAAAGTACGGCGAATTTTCCGGGAGTGGAATATTGTTAGCGGTCGATAAATATTACACAAAGAATAGTACAAAGAAGTTATGCGTTATTTCCGCATTGTATAATTTGAATATTATTTAATTCAAACAGAAAACTTTTGTGCGAAGGCAATTTTCCTAATATCAAATAAATTGTTATGTATTCTTATATTTTAATAAAAATATAATATCAAGTACATATTACATCGGATCAAAATATAAATAACAAGGCAAGTAAACATCTTTGGAATTTGGTCGCTATTAATTATGATCAAGTTTATAATTCTCAAACTTAAATTTATAATTATTTTTTTAAGAAAATTGGTACATACATGAGCAAATACTGCTTGAACGTGTTTATTAAATCAGAGTGTATTAATGATCGACAAAATAATCAAAAAAAAGAGACGATTACTTTTCGATTAAACTATTTTTTAGTTTATGATAAATGTTGGTAATTGTCTCGTTCCTAATTTCACTATTAGTCGATTAGGTGGTGAAGAAAATAAATTTGTTTGCACAAATATGATAGATTTCGATCTATTAATTATGACCAGGCTTATAATACTGAAACATATTTTTTTAATTATTTCTATAAGAAAATTAGTCTATACCTATATGTGTATAGACAGATTACATTACTAATCGTTCAGACGAATAAATACTTAATGCCCGACAAAACGATCAAAAGAAAGCGCCGATTACAGTCGATTAAACTATTTTTTAGTCTTTTTAGTCTATGATAAATGTTGGTAATTGTTTTGTCACGTTCCTAATGTCGCTATTAACCGATTAGGATGTTAAGAAAATAAATTTGTTTGCAGAAAAATCAGTCTCACAAAATGATAGTTTTCAATCAGTAGGTTAGGGGTTTGCAACAAACAACTACATTAATTAATTGTCATATAAAATTAGATAATAGTATATTTTTATGCATCATGTGATGAACAATTTTGTTACTTATTTCTATGTTTAAACTTTTGTTTGATTGCATTAAATATAAGTTTAATTAAGAGAAGCAATTCTTAATATTTTTCTACCTCTTTATCAAATAAAAGAATAAATATCCTTTATTTGATCATATTTAATAAATTTTTACAATAATAGATAATTGATACACTATAGAAAAATTATGTACAATACACTTTTATAATGCTGAAGATAAATATGTACATTTTAATGATGGTTTTAGGATTAAAAGTTATATAATAAAAATGTATAATTGAAAAATACATTTTCTGATGAATTGTATTGTTGCATAGCTATATATTTCTGTTTATTCCAATGAACAAATAAACCTTCGAGTATTTTATCTTATATAAAAACGATTTGCAATATAATTCTTTGACATACAATAATACATATTATAGAATTTCTAGTAATAATAAAATAAATAGTTAATAAATATATTCATAATAAGAATAAAACAAATAGACCTTGTATAGGTAGATTTGGCAGCATTGAAGGGGAAAAGAGAATTTCCAATAATCAAAAAGTATTAGCAAACATAATCAATTCTGGCTGTTTATGTGACTAAACTTCCGTAACCTTATTTTGTTTGGATGTTCTTTCCTTAAAATGCGGCTTATTTAAAAGGGCACATAGCGAAAATCGTACGGAATCGTATTTCCTCTTTAAACTACTAATTAGGTGAGAGAGCGCGAGCAATAAAAGTTAACGAGGTTAATAATGGCAATGATAAAATAATTGGTATTCGTATAAATAACTGAAAGGGACCACTGTATTAGTTTCTTTAATCACGATCATAAATGGGATCACACACCAAGGAGAGTTTACCAATAAAGAAACCAATCTTGCTCATTCCACTGTTACATTCTCATCGAACAGTACACTCGACGAGCGGTGTAGAAAAAATCAGAGGGAGGAAAGAGAAAAGAATGAATGGGGAATGTGGGAAAGAAAGATCTGTGCAATCTGCCGTAACGAAAATGCAATATACTTTTCGATGAGGTATATATTGAAATGAAAAAACTGATTGGGAATAAAAGTTGATTCCTAATAAATCCATTTATTAATATTAAATAAACGCGGAGCGTTTGTTCCCTCTTTACTGTTTTCTTTTTTAAAATATGAAAATTTTATTATAATATTCCTAGCTATAAATATTCTAATGATTGAAATGAATTATAAATCAATGAATTAGAATAATCTTGGTAATAAAACTTTTTCGCTTATTCTTTCAGCAGCGCAGCGCGCTTCTTTTTATATTTTCGTATATAAATAGAGAAATGAGGAATTTTATAGCGTGCCAGAGAGAGAGTTAACGTTGCTTTTTATTGCAGATTATTGCTCTGTTCTCAGCTTGACAGATTTTTTATGCCGTATATTAATGATTTTTCGAACGAAAAATTAATCTTCGCGATTACAAAAGATTTAATTTTTTGATAAAGCATAGTGTGCATAATGTTAATTGGATTATACAATGCAATAATACTTAATTTAAATCTAGTTTGTTTGTATTATTCACTTGTAAAAATTAAATATACTTCTATATTCTATTTGTTTTTTAATGCGATTAGCCAAAGAGTGGCCCTTAAATTCATAATACTAGATATCATTCTGTTTCATACCTAACTTTACACGTGTAATAATAATTAAATATTGTTTTGTGGAGATTATCAAAAAAAAGTTCTTTTAATGTTTCATTGGAATTGCAGGACAAAACTGCTAAATTGCATTCAAAATAAACAAAAATAGTTTCAAATTAATTTAATCGGTGGTCTATAATGTGAGTACTTGCGTTATATGTACTAATTAATAGCAGCAAAGATCAAACATTTTATGTACCACCTCGCAATTAAGAGTTAAATATAGTTGAAAGAACTAATTCAGACTAGGAATCATTTTGTTTTCCACCTAATTTTATACGTTTAAAAATAATCAAATATTGTTTGCACAGGTTTTAAAAAAAAGATTTTTTAACTTTTTCAGACCTAACGATTTTTGGACAAAAATGACAAGACAAGCCTAAAGCAAACCATTATGTTTAAATTATATGTGCAAACTTGTTCTTTTATTCTAGGAATAAAATTCTAATGGCTATTGGAAGGGCAGAACTAAACTACTAAATGCATTTTAAAGAAAACAAATATTTTATAATGTGAATAGTTACGCTACATGTTTCTTTATATATTTGAAATTATCTGCACTAATTAATAGTAAAAAAGATGATACAAATTTTGAACAGTGTCCCTGAAGGATTTAACTTAGAATAAATATCTTTCTGTTTTCTATCTAACTTTACACATTACAAAATAATCAAATATTGTTTGTGGGTCTTATTTGAAACAAGCACTGAAAAATTGCGGCAGCTTCATTGAACGAATCATCGATTTATAAGTCGAGCGAAAAAATTTAATCACTTAAATATTTGTTTTTTTTTCTTCTTCGTCTTCACTTTAATGATACATGAAACGTTTGCATGTTTTTCTAATGTTAAATATGCTTTGCGTAGGTATGTATATTTGGTAATTTCTTTTACCTTTATATGGGATGAAAGATTCTGGCTTAGTTAAAATATTAGATATCTTGCAAATGTTTTCTCTGCCCGAATCCCTGTTCGAAAAGCTTAATCCGCATATTTGAAATTTATAACATCTTGAAATAAAACCGAGATCATTTTAAAGACTTTTACTTCTATGATATATGTAGGTATTTTCCAGTTTTTTTTTTAAATAATACCAGTATTAGTACTTTATAATTGAATAACAAAAGCTTAAATATCAAATTACATTTTAAAAATTATTTTTAAACATTACATAAGAAGATTTTCCGTTATTAAGTTGTCATATTAATCAAATCGTAATTATTATTATACCTAATAATATTATTTATATGAAGTTAATAGGATTATTAAAAAAAACGTCCTTTCTAAGTAGCAGCTTTGGTAAATCGATATTCTTGAAACAACTAATGTACTTTCCTCTAATCTTGAAAAGGATCATTTCTTTTTCGAGTTTTTTTTAAGACAAAGAAATATTAGTGATTTCATCAAATTTTAAACATACTTTTTTTACGACACGAAAGCCAGTAATCAAGCTTTTTGCGGCTAAACATTGCAACATAACCTTTTCCGGGGTTATTCCTTTACAAATTGCAACAATAATTAAATCTATTTTATTTTATAGATTTTTTTGATATCACATTTTCTACAGATTTAAATTATATTTAAATAATTCTATAAAAATACACTTGGAGGATTCACAAATATAGAAACTAGATTGTAGTGGTTTATTTTTTTATATTTATTTAGTTGTAGTTTCTGAAGATGACCTAATAAGTCAAAATATATATCAACTACAGTCAAATTTCTATATTTGTGAATCATCCAAGTGTATTTTTATTGAATTATTTAATACTCAACAATGGTTCACCAAGTGAGTTCAATATATATTATAAATATTATTAAATTATATTTATTTTATAACTGAATTATAATCATCGGTGAAATTGAAAAATATTTGTATTGTTGTTGCCTCAATTTTGCAATGGATAATCCTTTTTGTTATACTTTAAATGACAAAATATAATACAAAAACATTACACAACGGTTATTATTATTTTTAATAATTAATTATATCCAACAACACATTGTTTATAGTAAATCCTATTCCATTTATTGTATAGCAAATATTATTCGGAATCTATTGAGGTTTTAACGGTATTAACGATGCAATTTAAAATAAATGTAGGTATGTACTTACAAAAATCACAAAAATAATAGATAAATATTTTTTTATTCAATTTAATGCTAATAGAATATTTTGAAATTTGTTTAATGAATTAATATTTTCAATTTATAAATATATAAATGAATACAAAAACATTCGAATAGAGAGATTTTTATATACAATACATTGGCGAATAGTTCCAAAACACGCATATATACAAAATAATAATTCGGAGATATCAAATTCCCACAAAATTCATTTGCTTTGGGAGTAGCGACACTATTTGCCAGAGTTATCTTATCGCTTAAACTCAAACTTTCCATATTATATAGTTTTAATACACGTAATATCTATAATTAGCTACTAATTTCATATACAAAATTTCAATTTCATTTCGCATTGTTATATAGTACCTAAAGCAGTACTTCATAAATTAGGGAAATAGACTATATACAGCCAATATATTTTTGTGAACAAATTCGTATTAGATTTGGTGAGATATCAACTAAAATGCTCTTACGCTTTTTTCTCTTAATTTTACGCGAGATAAATATTCTAAATAATAATAATCGCGACTATAAAGCAATTTTGATTTTTTTATATGTCCAAGTAACCGTGATTACTTTTCCTGTACAGTGTTGAACATTGATGCATACGTGCGGCTCACAAATGAGTAAAATACAGACAATTCACAAAGTTGCCTTTAAAATTCAGGTGCTACTTATACGCAAAATTAATAATGATACAAAAATGTCTAGTCTTTGATTAGCAATTCCCATCAGTCTTAAAAATTTCTGCATATTTGATGGCATTGAAAAACTATTTGACAACATGGTATTGAAATAGCAGCCTTTATAAACTATGCTTTTATTTCTTCAAGCTTTATAATCAAAAAATGACGTGGTCTTTACAAATAGTGCATTATGCAATCCGTAACATATGATATATATTTTGATTACATTTGAATTCTATAGTTTTATTGTAGACTGTATTTATTGCGATAGTCAGTTTAATCAAGATTTCTGTAAATGTTCAAAATTATTGCTTAGTAGAATTTATTAAATATACATGAAATATTAACAATATAAATGAAAAATGATATAATTTTCATTCAGTAACATATAGGTATATTATAATGATATTGATTTCACTTGTTTGCTTAGCAAAGGAATCAAACATCTTTCATTCTTTCAATTAATATGACAATTAAATGATATCTTGAATAGCGTCAAAGTGGATACTCGTAAAATTCTATTTTGACTGTTAACTTTTTCTTGCATTAAAATTAAAATCGAATGCAAGACCTAACAACTAACTGGAGACTATTTGTTTTATTGATTCTAACTGCTCCCCCAACTTTTATATAGCATGTTCAATTCTCTCATGCTATAAATTGGTGATTTTTCGATCGTTTATTAGGAATTAATTAAATTAATCAAAAGCAACAGTTTGGCAATAACCCGCCTAAAAAAAGTTAGTAAATTAGAGAACCTCCATAAAACTCTAGTTAAATTCATATTAAAAAAATTAAAATAATGTATGAACTTCATCCTAATTATAAATACTTATCTATTCTACTATATTAGTTAGTTTGTAAAACTAGGAATGGGTTTTAAAGGGTAATTTAAGTCATGGCTTTTTACAAGTTAAGAAAACTTCTGAATTAATATGATTAAAATAATCATTTTAATTAAAACACGTTCAAAAATCAAATGTGATAAAAGCTTTTTTAGAGGCGACAAAAGCTATTCTAGTAAATTCGCGCGATCGTTTGTTGCATTTTTAGAGAAGAAAATTTCTTGCACATTTACTAGATTAATTTTTTTTTTGGAAGAAAAAAGTCGTTTCAGAATAATGTTCAAATTATGATATTTCTAGAAATATAGTAGATATATAGACATATTAGAATTATTATATAATATTTTGGTTATTAATTGCGTCAGTCCAGTATATGGATCGTCTATTTTAAGTTGTATTAAATAATTTATGTTTTTTATACAAAAGGAATTAGTTCATTATTTAACTTCCTAACATATTTAATCAAAAAGACAGAGTTGTTCATGAAACACCTGAAAAACTTGCTCCACTTTCATAATCAACTGTTCCTATACATATATTTTTATAAAATAACTCTAGAAATGAACTTTTAAGTACATGTTAGTTTCATCAACCAAACGGACAATATGATATTTGCATAGATGATGTTTGTAATAAATACTGACAGGCCTAATTAATCATATTAAATATCACATTCAACAGGACAGAAGGTCTTGAGAAGTACATGATTCATATTTACGACAGGATGGCTATATTATCTTGATTTTAAGCACATACACAAATGTGGGAATTGAGAGTTTTAAATAATCTAAACCGTTTTTATTTAACGTATATAAAATATAATAAGATGCTAATATCTTCTCGTTGTTTTGTTACCATGACTACCGCGTCCACAGCCCACTTGATTTTTTTAAACATCCTATATATTTACTTTCAATAAAATTCTCAAATATCTTTCTAAGCCTTTAAGAAACATTTAAACAATTTAATTATAACAAACTTTTTTAAAAATTATACAAATTACTTTGAAATATTCCAATATGTCTTGTAAAAATTAATTCATGACAAGTGAATTATTTATATATTTCAAAAAAATAAATTAGGTTTTATACGATATTAAATTGAATTGCATTAATGACGTTTAATTCAATTTAAATTCTAATATTTTAATTTTCCAACAATTTGCAGTAAATTAATTAAAATTGTTCCTAATGCAGAAAACAAATTTTTGCAAAAAGCGAAAAATCAACGCGCACTATTTAATTTTACAAGAACGTTTTGTAAATTACGTTCTCTGCGCATTCAACATTTTTTCATGTATTCAAATTTATTTTTTGCTGTTATAAAATTTGTGTAATGCCATGCATTAAATTGCACTATTTTTAAAAGTTGTAGCAGATTAGTTAATTAACCTAAATTTGTGGCCGTTGCAGCTCGAATAATAATAATAAAAAAGGTGAAATAAAGACTTGAGTAAATTATTTGCAGGGTGGAGAGAGAGAGAGAGAGTCTCGTATGCAAATGCAGAACTGAAAACACTCTTATTTACGATATATGTGAAGATTACGTTGCATAAAAATGCGACGACACATTCAAAGGGGTCTTTTCCTAAACTAATGTAGATTAACTTTTATATTTGCATATTTTGGATACATTCATGGGCGTACCATAAACTACTCATTCATATTTTAAAGTTCACACCATTAATATTTAGCATGCGATTGCTTTTTTATGCATTCTTATGCTTTAAATTTTGCATGCCTTGTTAATTTAACATAAATAGCAAATTTTCTATTATTGACTACTACTTTGATTGTTCTATACATGTATTATTAGATTTATTAATGTTTAATACTCCATTTCGAATAGATTTATGCAAGAATAATCAAAGTCATTTTAAATATGTATTTTAATTTATAAGCCGCTCAGAGTTATTAATAATTATGTATTCTGTTTGTTTCAAGTTAACATAAACTA
>JARJDW010010945.1:0-39824 GCA_030264715.1 Adinopsis sp. GC000173
TGTTTTGCCATCATCACCTGGCGAGACAGCGAATTTTGGAATTAAAAATTTCCTACCCTCTACGGTCTGATATTCGCCTAGTACATCTCGAATTATATGCACTAGAATTGTCTCAAATTCGTGTTGAATTGAATTGAAGTCATATTTTTGAGCGATGGTGTTTTGCCATCATCACCTGGCGAGACGGCGAATTTTGGAATGAAAAATTTCCTACCCTCTACGGTCTGATATTCGCCTAGTACATCTCAAATTATATGCATTAAAATTGTCTCAAATTCGACTCTTTAGCGTACTTGGATCATCGCTTTCCAATAATCCTGTGCTTCAGTGCGATGACAAACGTTGAACATCTGATTCTGGATGGTGTTGTACTTGTCGATAAACACGTCACAAAGAAATACCTTTCACTTTCTAGCTGTATTTTAGCATTCTGAAACTATTCCGACTATTCCCATGCGTGTATTTCGAATAATAAAAAAGTTAGAGGCATTTGAAGTTTGACCAATTTAAATTATTGTGAACTGCGCATTGGCGCCACCTGTGTTACGATAGCCAAAGCAATGCCTGTCTATAAAAGTATTGGCGCCCAATTCAAATAAATAAAATATGTATTATTAAACGTTCTGCATCAAAGTCCTATATACAAGATTAATTCTGACGTACATTGCGGTAGCTCAAATTAATATATTCATTATTCTATTTTTTGCGTACACACATTGGAATTTGCATTTAAATTTAATTGAATAATTCATTAACATGACGCATCGTAAAATCAATGCGCGACGTACGTTTGCAATACAAACAATCGTTGTAATGACGCTACCAAACTAACCTCACAACTCGTCAACAATGATCGAAATCACCGAACAGAACATTTTGGCTGCGATCATTTTCTCGCTATGGTTCGAACATATATGGGAATCGTATCTATCAATACGACAGGTAAGTGATCCATTACATATTTCACACATGCATTTCAATTTATTTGCCGATTTCATAGTACAAATTGGCATCGCGCACGACACGCATCCCATCCGCACTCGAAAATGTGATGAGCAAGGAGACGTTCGATAAGGCGAGATTATACTCGATCGACAAGTTCAAGTTTGGATTTATCAAAGGGATGCTGTCGATCGTTGTGTCGACGTTGATCATTTACTATGGAATGTTCGCCAAGCTGTGGTATCTATCCGAACGATGGAATTTTTATGAAGGCGAAGTGGCTGTCAGTTGTATATGGATGTTTATCATCACCCTGGTGCAAACAGTCATGGATATCCCGTTTAACGTTTACTATACATTCGTGTTGGAGGAGAAGTATGGATTCAATAAGCAAACAGCTCGGTTTTTTGTTGTCGATAAGATTAAAGGATTTATACTGAGCATTGTGCTCACATTGCCGATATCATCTGTAGCGATTGTCATTGTTAAATACGGCGGTGATTACTTCTTTTTGTGGCTGTGGCTTGCGACCGGACTAATTACATTGATTTTACTAACAATCTATCCCAGCTACATTGCACCGCGCTTTGATAAGTACACGCCACTGCCCGAAGGAGAACTACGCACAGAAATTGAAGCGTTGGCATCAACGTTAAAGTTTCCTCTCGCACAATTGTACGTGGTTGAAGGATCGAAACGTTCCAGTCATAGTAATGCATACTTCTATGGATTGTTCAAGAC
Source organism: Adinopsis sp. GC000173 (assembly GCA_030264715.1). Lineage (NCBI taxonomy): Eukaryota > Metazoa > Arthropoda > Insecta > Coleoptera > Staphylinidae > Adinopsis > Adinopsis sp. GC000173. The sequence goes on from JARJDW010010945.1 coordinate 1,684, forward strand.
AAAACGTATCGTATTATTCGATACGTTGCTGGAGAACTCAGATGGAGGATGTCAAAACGACGAAGTACTAGCGGTGCTATCGCACGAATTGGGACACTGGCACCATGGACACATCACCAAGAATCTAATCATCATGCAAGTGAATCTATTCCTCATGTTTGCCGTATTCGCCCTGACATTCAAGTATCCGCTCATCTATCAAGCGATTGGATTCCGTGCTGGATTACGCCCGATACTTGTCGGTTTGATTGTCGTACTGCAATTCATTTTGATGCCGTACAATACGATACTGTCATTCTTGATGACATGTCTGTCGCGTCGCTTTGAATTTCAAGCGGACGCGTTTGCGATGCATTTACGCAAGGCGGAACCGCTCCGTCGTGCGCTCATTAAATTGAACAAAGATAATCTAGGCTTTCCCGTCTACGATGCATTGTATTCGGCGTGGTATCATTCGCATCCGCCGCTGCTCGAACGATTATCCGCCTTAGACAAGCAAGATTAATTTATTTACTAAGCTAATAAATTGATTTACTAATTAAATTCATTCGTTTTTTAGCTATGTACACCCTCGACCCCATAATTCTTAAAATGTTATGATTTTCATTAAATAATTAATTGTACTATTTTATGTAGTATTTGTAGACTTTCAAACAGCAGCATTGATAATCAGTCAACGTAACGAAAGTCGATGCTAACGACAATCTACGCCTGGAGTGGGCAATCTTTTGTATGTATTGTGAGATTTAAATTTACTCGCGGATTAAAATTAAGTCAAACCATACACAAATTGAGGACAATTGCTGAAAAACGCACAAAAATCAAACATTTGTTTAAAAAAATGCTAGATTTGAACATTTTTTGTTGGATGGAAGTTGCCTACTGTTGATCTACATCCCTGCACCTTTAAATTTAACTTAAATGTTATGGTTTTTGATTAAATACTATGTATACAATTTTATTTTTGTTACTTTAAACAGCAGCATTAATAATCTGCTTGTACCTTTCAACCTTACGACCAATGCAGATGATCATTTACCTCCAGCCTCCTCAACATTTTTAAACTGTTCTGGTTTTGATGAAATTAATATTGCACAATTTTATTTTCTCTAAACTTGTGTAAAGCGGACTAACTATTTAGTTTGTAAGAACTTTAACAACAGCATTGATAATCACCTTATACTTTTTTAAACTTACCGCAGATGGTGAAAACAATCTACATCCCCGCCCCTTAAAAGATTCATAAAATGTTACAATTTTGATTAAATTAATATTGTACAATTTTATTTTCGCTAAATTTATGTAGTAAAGGGGCTAACTATTTAGATGTTTTTGTAAGGACTTTAAACAGCAGCATTGATGATCTGCGTGTACTTCTTGATCTTGCTGGCGACCGACATGTCAACGTAGCGATCGCCGATGCTGACGACCATGCCGCCGAGAATGGAGGGATCCACCTTAGCGGTGAGATGTAGCGTTTGGTTGCCCTTCATGAACGACTTCAATACACCCTCGAGTTTTGAGCGTTGTGATGCGTCCAATTCCTTAGCGGTAGTCACTTCACACGTTACCTATTTGTACATCAAAGCAATATGTGTAAAGGAATAAACTGTTGATGATGATGTTACCTCTCCACGATGTGCGGCCATCATCACTTTGAACGCATTGATGACTTGATTCAATTTCTTTAGACGTCCGTTTTCGGCGAGCGCCTGCAACAGATTCGATGTCGGCGTTGATAGGGAGATCTTCGAGCCAACCTCCTTCAACGTCGACGACTTTAGCGTACGCTTGATTGTTGGATTCTCAATAAAATCGCGCAGTTTCTGATCCGTCTTCATCGAACTTTGGAATTGGGTGAGCTCCTTCTCGACGGCGTCGAGCTTCTTCTCCTTGCTGGCGGCGGAGTAGAGAGCGGTCGCATAACGCCCTTCGATTCCAAATACCTGCACCGGGGGCTTGACGAGCTGCTGGAGCACCGTGGTAGTGCTCAATTTGCGTACCTACACACACACACACATAGACAGACAATGACATAACCTCTTGGCGATTATGTTATGTAATAGAAATTTCTTCCATATTACGCAATTATATCAGCAATTCACTACTTACAATCATTGTGAAACTACTGTTGGCCATTTTGACGGGTCTTGTGAGAAATTAGCGACGAATTTAATTGATTAAAAACGCTGCGAGATCTTCGATCAGCTGCAGGCGAACGTTACTGTATTGGGGTTTTTTTGTTTGTCACTAAATTGTTTTTCACTAATCAAAATTAACAAAACTATTGACGTTTATCATAAAATTTGATTAATTATAACAACATTAACGTCTTATCAACAATGTAAGAAGTTTCATTATAATATTTATAAGAAATTTTAAATTCTCCGAATGTACCCGAATTATAATTATTGATTAATTGATTATAAATAGTTTAAATTATTAATAATAAATATTTAATTATTGTATTTATTGTGTAATTAATTAAATTAAATAATTTCTAATCAAAATATTTTTTTATTCGGATGAAATCGGTTTTTACTTGCATAGTTGGTAGCGCTGATTAATAGCGCAAAAATCACTAAGTCATAGAGTAAGGTTATTTTTCAGCCACAAAACAAGATTACAAAATAAAAATAGCAAGAAAAATGTTTATAATAATAAATCGGCGAGCGCAATTACGATAATAAACAATATGCTATATTGATTAAGCGTGTACATTATTTTGTATATATAGATTTTATTAACGAAATGCTGAAGGTAACGTATATTTGTCACACAACAAAAAAATACATACAACACCTTACCATCAATTATACGAACGCGACCAAAAATCTCTCTTGCAGGAAAGGGGCCAGCTAAAGTTTGAGGATAAATGGCCGTCGATGCGTCCGATCGTCCTCAAGCTGCTGAAACAGGAACCGGTCAGTCCGAGCGAATGGCAGGAGCTGTTCTACGACGTGCATTTGGTCTGTCTGTGGGACGATAAAGGCCCGATCAAGCTGCGCGATAATCTCCAAGAGAATATCGTGCAGTTCATCAAGCAGGCGCAGGCGAGGGTGCTTTCGCATCGCGAGGAACAAGCGTTGCTCAAGGCGTACATCGCGGAATGGCGAAAGTTCTTCACTCAATGCAACTACCTCCCCACACCGTTTAGACAATTAGAAACCGCATTACAAGTATACTATAATAAATTAGTGCTAGTGGTAGTGATTCTATTTTATTGCATATTGTAGGGCAAACCAAACACGTCGACGCTGATCAGTTCGAACAGCAAAAAGGGACAGAGCGATGAGAGTATTGTGAGGAAGTTGATGTTGGATTCGTGGAACGAGAGCATCTTTAGTGATATTAAGCATCGGCTGCAGGAGAGCGCAATGAAATTGGTGCACGCCGAACGGAATGGCGAAGCGTTCGATTCACAGCTTGTTATAGGTTAGAATTTTCATTAACAACATTTTAATTGCAAAAATCTATGAATTACAAAATGATTCAATGCAATGAAAGAGTAAATTAAGCAAATTTAGCAATAAAACTACTCCAAAATAGTTACTTTCTAACCTATATTTGAATTGCTGTCAATTATTTACTTTATAACCTTTTTGCAATTTGATTTTTGTTAGGTGTACGCGAATCCTACGTGAATCTGTGCTCTAACAACGATGATAAGCTACAAATCTACCGTGAGAATTTCGAAGCGGCGTACATTAAGAGTACGGAAATGTTCTACCGCCTGAAAGCGCCCGATTACCTCGCCACGAACGGCGTCCAAGCGTACATGAAGTACGCGGATTCAAAGCTGCGCGAGGAGGAGGCGCGCGCCCAACGCTACCTCGAAGCCGGCAGCAATTCGGTGATACATTGCTGCGTGAAAGTGCTCATCGGCAACAATCTACCGGTACTGCTCGCCGAATGCGCACCGCTTATACGTACCAGCGAAACGGAACGACTGCAATTGATGTTTCGTTTGTTAGAGCGCGTACCGGAGGGTGTGCAGCCGATGCTGCAAGAGCTCGAACAACATATCACCATGGCCGGACTGGCTGATATGGTGGCGGCTGCGGATATCATCACGCAGGACTCGGAGAAGTACGTTGAGAGATTACTCGAACTGTTTCGTAAGTTTAGTACGCTGGTGCATAATGCGTTCAGCGACGATCCGCGATTTCTCACCGCGCGGGATAAAGCATTTAAAGCGGTAGTGAATGATACGACAGTGTTTCGATTGGAATTGAATGCGAGTAATAGCGGCGGTGGTGGTGGTGGCGGCGGGAAGAGTATCGGCGCGAAAGCGATCACACCGGAAAGTAAATGTCCCGAATTGCTGGCGAATTACTGCGATATGCTGCTAAGGCGTACGCCGCTGTCGAAACGGCTCACCTCCGAGGAGATTGAAGCGCGGCTGCGTGATGTACTGCTAGTATTGAAGTACGTGTCGAATAAGGATGTGTTTATGCGCTATCATAAGGCACATCTCACGAGAAGACTGATTTTGGATGCTAGGTAATAAATAAATTTGATTATTATAATTTATTGCAAGAAAACTCTCCCAATAAGTGTCGTCATTTTTTCTATTGTCTATTTTGTTGCAATTTCATATGATTTTTGAATTTTAGTGCGGATAGCGAGAAGGAAGAGGATATGGTTGAATGGTTGCGCGAAGTAGGAATGCCCGCCGACTACGTGAACAAACTGGCGCGCATGTTCCAAGATATTAAAGTGAGCGAGGACCTGAATGCACTGTTTCGTACATCGACTGCACGCCACGACGCGATCAACATTAAGATATTGAATGCGGGCGCGTGGGCGCGCGGCTCGGAGCGCGTCACCGTCAGCTTGCCGGTCGAGCTCGAGGACTACATCCCCGAGGTGGAGGACTTTTATAAGAAGAAGCATTCCGGCAGGAAATTGCAATGGTACGTAAAATTGCAGCCCTTTCATAATAGTTACCTTTATAATAATAAACCTGTTATCTTTGTTTAGGTATCATCACATGAGCAACGGTACGATCACCTTCGCCAACGACGTCGGCAAATTCGATCTAGACGTGACCACCTTCCAAATGGCGGTCTTGTTCGCGTGGAATCAGCGGCCGTTGGAGAAAGTTAGCTATGAGAATCTTCGATTGGCCACGGAACTGCCTGATGCTGAATTGCGACGCACATTATGGTCGCTTGTCGCCTTTCCAAAGCTGAAACGACAGCTGTTGCTGTACGTGCCAACCGTCAGTGCGCCGAAAGACTTCGCCGAGAATACGCTGTTCTGGGTGAATCAGGAGTTCGCGCTCGTCAAGAATGGAAAACCGCAACGGCGCGGCAAAGTAATTCAAATAATAAAATATTACTTCCTATTATTTATATAAATGAATTAATAATTTGTAGATTAATTTAATTGGTCGATTGCAATTGAGCACGGAACGATCGCAGCTGGAGGACAACCATTCGATCGTACAATTACGTATACTTCGCACGCAGGAGGCGATCATAAAGATATTGAAGATGCGCAAGCGCATTACGAACGCGGCACTGCAAACCGAACTGGTCGACATTCTGAAGAACATGTTTCTGCCGTCGAAGAAGATGATCAAGGAGCAGCTGGAGTGGCTGATCGAGCACAAATACATGAAGCGGGACGATGATGATATTAATACATTTATTTATATGGCGTGATTTTCCTCTTTTTTTTGTTATATAATAATAAAACAATTTTGTTACCATACTGTTGTTGTTAGATTCAGACGCGTACAGACGCTGCCACACTGCGAGCGGCAGCATTTCATGCGCGTTGAGGCGTAGGGGCAGTCCACGTCCTGGTGGCAGGTGAGTGGGGCGTTACAGGCGAACTTCAATTCGGGACTCAGTGGTGGTGGGCAATTATTGATCGTTACGACTAAAAAAATTGTGATAGTTATTGCAATGGATTGTAAATTTAGTTGTTTATCTTAAAAAAATTCATGGAAAATAGCAATAAAATGTTGAAAAGGTTGTAAAAAGGCAACAAAAGTTTTAAAAATCCCATAAACTTATCAGACGACACATGTATGCATGGACTAAATAATTATAATTGTAAGAACTAAATGGTAGCGATTAATTTGATAGTTATCGCAATGGAGTGTAAATTTAGTTGCCTACCTTACTTATTATACGTGGGTGGTCTGTTAAGTATGCGATTTTCTAAACATTTTTGCTGTTTTTCGTGCATTTTTTACATTGCTTGCATACTTATTGTTGTTTTCTTTTTCTTAAAATTTCAAACATACAAAAACCACGCCATAATCGCAACAAATAATTGTAAAAAAGCAAAAAATGTGGATATAATTATTAGATCACTCGTGTTTGTTACTTACATTCACAGCAATTATTAAAGTAACGACAGCAGTAGCTGTTGACGATTGTGCCGCAAACGTTGCATAATTCCTGGATCGATTGCGTCGTTACGGCTGGCGAATTGAACAAAAATACTACAACGAACATAATTAATACGCTGTTGCTGCCAAACATTTTGATGGTGTGGTCGACAACTTTCGACTGAAGAGGAGCACATATTAGTTAGTTAGTTAGTCAGAAAGCGAAATTTTTTGAGTAACACATTATTAAAATTCAGCACCACGCTGTAGTGGCTGGGTTGGTTCGTTTTGCAATACAATATATAATAATAACAATGTGAGATACATGCGCTGTGTGTTTTATGAGTTACATATACAAATATAGGCCACCATACATGCACATGCCCATTTGAACTAATTTTACTGGTAATTATACTATTGCTTTATTGAGGGCATTGAGCTGGATAACATTTAGCAACAATTTAACAGCAAAAGACACGGATGCGATGTGTTTTTATGAATTTTATTATGATCCGGTTTAAGGACATTGAGCTGGCTAAAGGACGATACTTTCGGGGATAGCATTGCCGGCTGCTAAATCTCACAACACACCTCAATCAATCAAGTTTAATTCCCAGATTAACACTGATTCCAAGCAATACATTTGCATTGATAGCACAAATATTTTACTATGATATAGGCCACCATATGTGCAATCATACTACATGTAGACCCCTTTACGTACGCATCGCCGCATCGGTTGCATTGCTATCGAAGCCACCGGACTAACCATCGGACGAAACTTTCTCGGATAGCATACCGGTCGCATTGACCGTCCGCTAATCTCACAACAAACGCCCAAATGAATCTTCAAATTAACACTGATCCCAATCAATACGATCGTATTGATCGTCTGTACGAATACTTTACGTTGACTCGCAAACGCCGCCTCCACCTTCTTCAATTTGACCTTATTTAAGGCTTCGAGTGCGGTGCCATGGGCGTGATCCATATCGCAGCGAAACTCAAACACGATACCGCAATCGAATTTAGCGATGGCTAGATTTAGCTGTTGCGTTCCATTCGGTAGTACGTAATCAGTCACAAATTGGAAATCGGAATCGAAGGCAATGAAACACATTGCCGTGCTCAATGCCGATTCGTTGAGGCGCATACACGTATCTTGCACAAATGCATGCTGGACAAAGTGCTCGAAATGTTTATGAAACTGCCTTACAGAATCGTCAAATGATAATTCATCACCACTTCCAGCTGCTTTCATTAACTCAATAAGCGCCGCTTTGCACATCTGTCGATGCGTATCATCCAACTTACAATAAGCGATGTAATACTCAGCAAGTTTTTTGCAAAAAAATCGCTTAATTTCCTCATTCGGCAAGCGCACGTTCACAAAGTCCAAGCCGTACTCGTTCTTGAAGCGACCGGCGCCGTAGGTGAGATAACCGTGTTCGAATAGGTACGTCAGCATAATGTAGCTAGGAAAATTGCCTTTCAACTTGGGTGATAGGAGTTGGTATTGCAGTTTGATGAGGTCGCCGACGAGAAAGCGCGTTTTACGCGTGATGCCCACCTTGCAGCCGAGTATCAGCTTCTGCATCTCGTTGCGTATGATCGAGGATTGGAATGTGCCGGCTAGGCGATCAATCGGGCCAGTCCCTACAAGAAAAAAAGATGATTTTATTATAAAAATGCAAAAAGGCAGTGAAAAATATTAAAAATGTCAAAAATAGTACAAAAAAACAAAGGCAAAGTGAAAATACACAAGAAAAGTTTGAATATTTTCAGAATTACATGAGCACCAGAATTAAATATGAGCACTAACTGAGCACCAAATGAGCACCAAATGAGTACCTGAAATAAATGAGCACCAAGTGAGCACCAAATGNCACTAAATGAGCACCAAATAAACACTAAATAAGCACCAGAACTAAATGAAAACTAAATGAACACTAAATGAGCACCAAATAAGAACCAGAACGAAATGAGCATTAAATGAGCACCAAATGAGCACCAAAGGAACACCAAATGAGCACCAGTACTAAATATGAGCACCAAATGACCAGCAATTGAGCAACAAATTGAACACCTATACGTTTATCAAAATCTAGGCAACTACATATACACCCACCTTCAAAATAATATCCCAACCGATGCTTATCCAGACAATTCAGCACACTCCATAGCGGATAAATCACGACACCGTTCTCGCTCACATATCCACGATAAAAATTCTTAATCTTATCCACATCGATTTTCGCTTCCAACCGATTGGCCAACAACTCCAATTCCACCGCCGTCAATCCATAATACTCGACAAAATCGTTATTGCGCAAAAACGCCACCTTGGTGATATTGTGCAAGCCATCTGTCGCGATAGGAATTGTTCCGGTGATGACAGCGCGCGCTACATGCGTTTCGGCATCATTCAGTACAGCGGACAGAATTCCTGTGGATTTTTGCACGATTTTATCTAGCGTTTTTGAATCGGTTCCGAGCATCGCCTTGATTATAACTGAATCGTACTCGTCGACCAGGACGAAAACGCGCCGATTCTGATGGTGTTTGTACAAGAAATCGACGAGATATCGCAGTCCGCTAGTGATGTCCGTGCGTTTAATGTCGTCGCATATCCATCGCTCACATAAGCGATTTTCCTGCTCATCCAAACGCTGGCTGTGGCATAAATAGTGACATCTACAATAGGCGGAGCGTATCACGCGCCGACAAGCGTCTAACGCCTCATCTAGCGAATTTATCACGTCATGGCAGGTAAAGTCGGCGTACACCACCGGATACTTGCCGAAATGCCCGCTTACAATATTCATATCGTGCATGATTTTCAAATAATTCCCGTCTTGGACGCGTCCGCTAAATAGGCGTCGATTTCTTCGATCGCAGATCTTTTGATTGCCATCCTCGTCGGTTTCAATTTCCACAAAGCATTTTAACATGTTGAGATTCACTGTTTTACCAAAGCGGCGTGGCGCCGTCACCATAATGTGCCGCTTCCCATCCAGCACCGTCTTAATAAACATGGACTTGTCGATGTAGGTCTGTTTGCCAACGACCGCAGCGAATGTAGACGCGGAGCCATCAAAGTCGGTGTACTTATCGTTCGACGCCGATATGCGGCTCTCCACCTCATCCACCACACTCATTAAATCCATTTTTGTGTTTTATGTGTTTGTAATGGTATATTTTTGTTTTGTTTTTTAGTGTGTATGATGAATAGAATGTGCTCACATTCTTGTTATTGTTGTTGTTACTTGAATTTGGACGCTAACGCTTAGATGTTTTGGTTAGCTTATGCCAAAACTGGGTTTTTTTTGAACTAAAGTAGTTCACATTATACAACGTCTTGGGGATAGTAATTTACTTTGTGTATGGTTGGTTGTCTCACTAATAATATATATTTGTATTCTTTATTTTATTTAAACTAGGTGATGTATATGATGATTAAATTTTCATTAGTTAGTCGAATTCATATATATATATTCTTCATTTAATGCATACTTGCTTGCGTAACTAAATATACCAAAATTCTTTCTTGCGATTCTGTCAACTAATTGGTCCAATTTATAATATAAACGTATTCTTCATTTAATGTACACTTGGTTGCCTTACTAAATATCTCTGAATAATGATTTAAAGCTTCTCTCTGTAATCCATTCATCTAATTATCTAATTCATTCTATATATTGGTATAAAATGTTTTTATGCATGTTTGGTTGTATAATTAAGTAGTTCAAATCATCTATTATTATTATTTTTGAAATGAAATCTAAGTGATGAATGCTTTATTATTTATCAGATGTAGTAGTATGTAATGAATTAAGATGAGAGTTAGTTAGTTAGTTAGTTGTAAAGCTTTTCATTTCTGCGATCCCATCAACTGATTCGTCCAGTTCGTAAACATATCGGTGAACTGTGCGATCATCTTTTGCATTTCGAGCAGCGCGCGCCGCTTCACCTCACGCTCGGTCTCCACCATCGATATTTTCATATCATCTTTTAACTTATTGATGGCGTGCTTTTGTAGCACCACCTCGTGTTGCAGTTGCATAATCTGCGACTTTAGTTCCTTATTCTCGCAGGTGAAATTATTGCTGGCGGAACGCAGGTGGGCCGATACCGCTGCCACATTCTTTTTGTGAGATGGTGTTGTTGTTGTTGTTGTTGTTGTAGGCACTTCGGGCGTTGGTGGTGGCATCACACCCCTGGATTCGGTTGCTTGTATGAGATGTAACATTTCCGACTTGCTCTCAGTGTCATCGTCGTCAGCATCGTGATCCGGCTTTTTTAGCTCGCGAATAAAACTGTCGCTGTCGATTTGTATGCTGACAGTATCGTTATCTTGGGCTTCCTGAGCGAGACGTAAACTCGCTGCGTTGAATGCAATCTCATTGCGTAGACGTTCCTCCCGCATTACTGCCAGCTTCTTGCGCAACTTAAACATCTTTTGATCAAAGAATGTACTGTCTTCGTGTACTCCAGACAACGATTGAAACGATTCGAACTTATTCTCAATGTAATCGAAGGTGGATTGGACGCTTTCGCGCATAGTCTCCGGATCCAGTTTGCTGCAAGTGGGTATCGGAGAGTATTCACCGGACGACGATGGACGTTTCTCTTCTGTTGGTGGCGGTGCAGGTAGTGCTAAATGTGGTGTGTTGTGTTCCTGCGCCTCATCATAGCAACTACTCTCACTGCCTGATAGCAAATCATCGACGGGACGATGCTGTCTTGTTAGCTGACATTCCTCATCGGTGCATTGTTCTCCACCAATTACATTTTGGGCAATGTTCTCATCGCTGTTTTGTGATGTTCCCGCTATCGGTATCTGTATTACAGCACGACTATCATCCGCAATGTGCAGACTGATACTCGCATTCGTAGGAAGTTGCAATTCGCTGCGCAGTTGATTTAGTAAAGTGCCATCAAGCAATCGCACGCAATGCGATGTGCCATCGATCCATTCCTTGGCGGCCATACGGAGTTGTTGCTTGATTTGCTCGCTGGTAGCTAGTTTACGTTCCAATTGCTCGACTTTTTGCTTTTCTTGTTCTAATTGAAATGTATAAGTCTGTAAACGACGCTTGTAGGTGGTGTTGTTCGAGTGCAGGCTGAGAATTTGATTTTCGAGTAGGTTTAAATCGTCCGAGGACCATTCGACACCAACTGGTACCTCGCTTTGTATGTAAAGTTCGATGGTGACGCTGTCGTTCTTTATGTAACCGTTATCGGCGTGTACGATGCTCTCCCAGCTGAGACACTCCACAGCCCATGTAAACATCTACAATAAAATCAAATTAAAAAATAGTATACATCTTATTTTTAATATTTTAACTTACTTTAGGCTCGAATTTTTGTGGCGGTACCATTTTCACAAACGGCTCCTTCGTGGTATCGACCTTCAACAGCCGGAATTCAAATTTAGCGATGCACGACCACTGCGACTGGCACTTGAGTTCGCAGCTAATCGCCAACTGCATCTCCTGCCACTTCTTGTAGATGCGCACGCGCCACGGTATCGTTCGCAGATAGAAGAGCGGCGTTTCGGTGTAGTCGCCCATCGCGCTGACTTTTGTAAGGACGAACCGGATCGTCGCCTCGCCGCGCATCGCCAGCCGCTCGGCGTCATCGTTGCCGCAATCGATCAACTCCACTTCCATATCGTATTATCCGAGAGAGTTTTCTTTCTTGCGATGTGCGTTGGGGGAGAGAAGAAGGACGACGTACACTGGTGCGCTGCTAATAATTTTTCATCGCATTGCAAACGTTTCAGTTGATGTTTTTCATTGTGTGATTGAACGTCGTTACAATTGTAGTTCAACTGTCAAAAGGCTACTGAGGTACAACTTGTCAATATTTTATTAGAGAAAAGGTGCTTTTTAATCAATACAATTATATATTATAGTTAAAATCATCATCAAAAAGCATCGCAAAGTGGTATATCTTAAGAATAAAGGTAGTATTAGCACAAAAAAGTAAGTAGTGTTGACAGGTTGTACCTCAGTAGTTAAAATAACATATTTTGGAATGTCTAATTGTAAATACGTTATTTTTTGAGGTTAGGATGGAAGCAGGGCAATGTACACCATGTGTAATTGGTTGCCCATCACATGAAATGTCAAATAAACATATAAATGTCATCGATTTGTTACCCTCTATCTATCTGTTGCAATTAGTTGAAATGAGTATACAATTTAGCTTAGGATTTATTTCAAGTACACACTAATACATTTAATCGCGCTTTATTTCCTTCTGACACACGTCCAGCTCGCTGGCGAGGTGATTGAATTGGCGCATCCATTGCACAAACATTTTCGACAGTTGCTGCATGATCATTTGCATTTCGACACGTGCACGTTCTTTGACTTCACGCTCGCTTTCCACCACTGCCAAGCGCATCTGGCTCTTCAGCTTTTTTATCACGTCCTTCTGGCCGAGCATCTCCTCTTGCAGCTTAACGATTTGCGTTTGCAGCCGGCCGTTCTCCATTTGAGCGGCACGCATCATGCGCAACGATTTCAGCATGTTGGTGTATTCTTGCACGACCGAACGCTGCGACATTATCGTATTGGTTGAGGTGCGATGCGTTTGTAGATGCGGTTTGGCGTGTTTGCTCGGCTTTAATTTCGGTTTCTCTTTGCTTAGTGGTCGTGGTACTACATTGTGTGAAGTGGACGCAGATGTGCCTGCTACACCTTCGTTCGGAATGAATTGTAGCTGTTTGACATTATTCCCCATAGCCAATACATGCACTTCTTTACTACTGGACTTTTCCAATATTGAAGTAGACTGTAGCGGTGACATCTTCGCAATCTTAAAATTGCTCGGTTTTGGTGCTAGAGGCTCATTCGCCTGCTGCTTTGTTATTTTGTGAGTTCTATGCGTGTAGCACGTACAGCATTTCTTTATCCTTCCGGCATATTCTACATTAGTATTCTTCGCTTTTAGTATCGTATTAGGTTTTACAGTAGTATCAGTTTGGCTGGCCACCGTTTTCGGTACAAACGTTTCACTATTCTTCGCATCACAACTACCCATCTGCAGGCGATGCTTCTCACAATTCAGGCACTGGCAATGCACGTCGTATTGATGATGATGTGATGGTACATTTGTAACACTTGCAGTCGCTAGCGGTTGTTGCATGATGAAGTCCTCCTCCAAGCTGGAATGCCTATCCCATAGATTATAACTGACCTCATTCGTATTATTCTCATTTCGTTGTTGATTCGCATCATTGTATTGCTTGGCGAGCTTTCTCGCCTTATTCACAGCGCGACGCGATTCCAGCTGGATTAGCTTGCGTTCGAAACATGAGCAATCAGTGATTAACGTACGCAGCTGTTCCAATTTCGAGCGTTTTGCCTCACCTTGCAGTGTCAAGCCTTCGTGGACGAGTTCGACGTGACGAGCCGCGCATGAACAACGCGAATCGTGCTCGAAATGCGCTAGCAAATCAACCAGATTATCATACGTTAGCTGCAATTCAGCAGCGCGATCTTTGGGAATAAGATGTTGTTGTTGCTGTTGCAGCGGTGGTTGTAGCTGAATTTCAGCGAGTCGATACACTTGTTGTGCGTATGGTGATGTAGGTGATGGTGGTGATGATGTGGGTGTTGTTGGTCGAGATGAACGTACCGATGAGGGTGAGGGTGGTACTAATTTAGAGGACGATATAGTGGGTGGATGCTGTCGTTGTTTGGAAGCCGCACATGCACAATCTGATTTCGCACATACACAATTCGGATCCGGTTCGAGGTCGAAGGAATTGCGCAACCAACGTTCGCATGCCTCCACCTGTTCCTTTAAGCGTTCTGCCTCTTCACGTTCAATCCTTTCACGGTTCATTTGTTCACGTTTGCGTTCTTTCATCTCCTTAGCATCTACAAGCAAGCAATGTCATTATTATTTTTTTTATAGAAGCTAAAGATGGTAATTATTGCATTATTAATTAATAAAATATGGGCAGCCAAATTAGTAGGAAAGAACAAGAGAGGCAGGCTAAGGAAACAGAGGAAGGTAGATGCTGAATGGATTTTAGCACAAAGAGAAATGAGCTGGGAAACAACGACAGCGGCTCAATGAATGATGGAATGAAAAAAATATTTAAACAAGGAATACATGAACTGACAAGAGCAAATCCTTTGCATTCTAAGAATAGAAAACAGAATTATGTTATGTTAACAATATGAATATAAAATATTTACCATCAATGTTAACGCTATTAACGCTAATATTAAGGCTTAAATTAGGCGTGTGTTTCGTGCCGATATGCAAGCCAATTTCCACGTCTGAAGGCAATCCCAGCTCGGAACGTAGCTCGGCGACAAAAGTACCATCCAAGCTGCGCGCCGCATGCCGGTGCGAGTGCAGCCAACGCTGAGCGATGCCGTGCAATTGTTCCTTAAACTCGGCGCACGTTTCCAGCGTACGCTGCAGCTGGGCGATGGTGCGGCTTTGCGCCTCGACGCGTTCATAGCACCCTTGCAGGCTGATCGATGATGAATCGGAGAGATTCGCTGTGACACTGTCCGATTTGGTTGATGGAGCGATGTATTCTAAAGTAATTTCATCTGCGAGAGGTTCGGCAATCATATGGAGTGCAATCATAAGCGTGTCTTGATGAATATAGCCGCTTTCCTCGCGTGTTATTTCTGTCCACGTTGGGAAGTCAATAGCCCAACTAGGTGTCTAAAATAAACAACCAGAATAAAATTATAAATAAATTATTAAATATTGCACGTACACTTGGTGTAAATTGCTTGGGTAGAATCTTCCGCGTATACGGCGCTCGATTCGCATCAATTTTCAATAGACTAAATTCGAAGCCGGCCTCGCAGGACCATGGCATGTCGCGCGTAAAGTCGCAGCACAGCGCGAGCTGCATCTCGTTCGCGCGCTGATAGACGCGCACGTGCCACGGTATGCGTTGCACGTAGAACGTCGGCGACGCGACCGATTCGCCGCGCTCGCTGACATTTAACAGCAAGAAGCGTAGGGTGATTTCGGAGCGGGCGATACGCTGCTGCCCACCGCCGGTATCGCTCACCCCATCGAGCAGCTTGATTTCCATTTTAATTTTTTTTATTTTATCGCTTGTAGATACACTGAGAATTTTGGATGTTGTTCGACGCAACCGTGAACGATGCGCGTTGCAAAAAATATTTCAATACATTGGAAATGATGTCGGGATTTTGACGCAACGACGACGTTCATCGACATTTTTGTTTTCATTTACATTAACGCAAATAAATCTAAGCAACTTATAAAAAATATTTGTACAAAAATAAACATTTATTTATCCATTTAGTATTGTTAATATTGAGCGTGATTTCAATAAATTATTCCATTTCAATATAGGCAACTTTCAATCCTTTGTCAAACTTGGCATAGAAAACATCAGTTACGTCAGCATTTCATCGATTAACTTGATCTCTATCAGTATTGGATCGGTTTTCAAATGCAATAGAGAAGTCGAGTTGTCAAATGCAAAATTATTAAATTAATTATAAATGGTATTTTAAAATTGGAGTTTTGGAACTGGATAAAATTTCATTACTCTACATTTTATGCAGAATTTGCACAAATAAAACTTGACTTACTTATAGAATTTCACCTTACAGAAATGAAAATATAAAATTTATCTATTTATTCTTAAAATTGGTTAATTCATTACAATATGAGCAACTTTCAATGCTTTGTCGAATTAGACCAGCTGGAATGATTTCTAACCTCAATGTTTGAGTGTGTACTTTTTAGTATAATCGTGAATTTTAATTAAATCGGCATTGTCAATTATATAAAATGCCAGATTGTTTCAATATAATGCAAATAATATTTTACAGTAGAGTATACAACAGACATTTTAGGGCGCAAACACATTTCATCGTTGAATTAGCACATATACAATTCAAAATTTTGTGAATTAATGTTTACTATAACAACGCATAGTTTAATTGACAAGCAATCTCCATTACATCGGCAAATTTAAAGCTCCATTATATAACATTAAAGATTCAACATAATTAAAAGTACACTGTATTAAAAAGAGAGATTATGTGAAAATTTGAACGTAGGCAACTTTCAATACATTGTCAAATTTGCTAAACTTGTCAGTTTCTGTTAGAAAATAGCAAATATAACTTTAATCGCTCAAATAATAATATAAACTTGCCCTCAATTTATTATTGTAATTGTATTTAACACCTACCTTTAAATTCCTGGAAATTGTCCTCGCCTAAAAAATTTAAAAAACATAAATTAATACCCTAATATTTCGATAAGATAAAAAGTGAACAAAGAAACTAGCACAAAAAGTCCAATGAGTATTCCAATTGCAAATATGATAACCTCTAACACGTTTATTGGTATAATAAATAATATAGTGCACTATTGTGCAAAAATAATGTATGTTTTATTGAAATGATGAGCAATTGCGGATTATCCCATATTGATTATTAATCGAGTGCATTATTGTGTGTATATAAAATGCAACATCTAGCTGCTGCCACTTTATTTTGCAGAGATGAAAATTCAAGAATTTTTAGTTTGTTTACTGTTAGGTGTTACTCTTTGTTTAGCTATCGGTAAGCAAAAATTATTATATATTAACTAAAATCAACTGTATTGTGTCATTGTCTTAGAAACATGCAAGGAGAATGAAGAATGTATTCCTAATGAGCAATGTCCATCGTTCGTGAAGAAGTTTCGTTCGAGGGAGCAGCTACCACTGCCGTGTGGATTTAATGGTACTGATCCGAATGTATGTTGCACTATAAAACCGCTAACAAAAGCACAAACAACAACAATTTACAATAAGGAACGGAAATCGATACAAAGTAAGCCGAAAGTTTAAATTAGAATACTTGTAAATTGATATTGATAATTACAGAATGTAGAGAGTACAGTACAGATGGTTGCCGGAAAGGTATGCCGCTGATTGTTCGTGGCTCACCAGCAAAGCCAAGAGAATTCCCTCATATGGTAAATGATTACATTACAAAATATTTCTTACTTGTTTGATGCTGGATTGTAAATGATTATTAGGCGCTGATTGGCTTCTACAAAAATAATCGTCTCAATAATTCCATCCTTTATCTTTGTGGCGGATCGTTAATCAGTCCCAATTACGTCTTAACAGCCGGACATTGCCTAAAACATTACAAACAGTACGCATATTATAAATTAAATTAATATTTTTTATTTTATTGCTTACCTCTTTATAGTGGACCTGTACGTTTTGCACGCTTAGGCGATCTAGCTCGCAACAACACCCTGGATGACGACTTTGTACAGGAACGCGCCATTAGCAAAACTTTCATCCATCCGAATTATTACCGGCTGTACAGAGGCGGAGTGGTCAACGATATTGCATTGCTGCGTCTCAATGAAAGCGTCGTCTTCACCAGTCATGTACGTCCGCTTTGCTTGAATGTTGAGCGATATGTACGGCAGCACGGCGGCATCGCTACCGGCTGGGGACGCAATGATTACCTTGGAGAATTTACCGATCTATTGATGAAGGTGAAGCTCAATATCTACGCATCGGATGAATGCGAAAATCATTCCCTGAAAATCAACGATGATATTCAGATATGTGCGGGCGGTAGTAAAATCAACAACACTAACAACAGTAATGATACAAGGATTGGAGACACTTGCCAGGTAAAGAATTGATCTTATGTTTTGTGACGCATCTATTTTGAAAATTCAGCACTGTGATTGGTTGATCTTATAGTATATGCAACCAAGTTTACTTATTTTGTATTTTGTAGGGCGATTCTGGCGGTCCGCTACAGGTTTATCATCCCGAATATCAATGCATGTATAGTATTGTTGGAATTACATCGTATGGTATTGCATGCGGACTGATACCGGCCGTCTACACGCGCGTTTCCCACTACATCGATTGGATTGAAAACATCGTATGGTGAATTTTGGCAATGTTGCATTTTTGCACGCACCAAATTGATAAATGTTTCACCAAATATTGTAAACAACATACGCATTACGATTTATTTATTGTTATTGTATATTAATATAGAAAATTAAAACATTTACCATGTAGTAGTACCATTGTTGTTCTGCGTGCCGCTGTTTTCATCAAATTCTAATTGGAAATATTGCTGACAATACGAAAAATAAATTTATTACAATGATTAGTGTGCTGTTAAAAAAACATCCGAAGCGTTGAGTTTGATGCACACACAGCGATCGCGGAGAAAATCGGCCAATAGAACGCAAGTCACCCCTACTCGCATATGCAAAAAACAGCATCTTTGTCCTCGTCTAATCGCCAATCCTTAGAAATTCGCTCACTTTTCTTAAAACTCGCACAGGGAACGCCAATTCGCTGATTGTAGTCTTTGAAACGATCTAGAAAAAAACTGTAATAAACACGTGGTTGATTTGATTTGTTTTACAATAAAATTGGCGTGCAAAGATGGTTATTTACGAAGAGGTGAGTAATTAGTTTATTATCTATATACAACTATGTGGGAGTGAATTAACTGGTGTTATCGATATTATCGATCTACCACCACGTGCTTTTGTACGTATGCATTATTGCATCTACACACACACGACCTGTTTGAATTTCTAAAGAAATATAATCCATTCGCTTATCGCTTTGCATTTCTGTGTGTCCGGATAATTGTGATGCGTATGTGATTGATGCCGGGGCGCTGCGCTGGCATTGTGTCAAGCAGACGATGGAGGGCGGCGTGGACGAGTGCCCATTTCGCGATCGTAAATAATTGCAAACATACTCACATGAATTCTATGTATGTACATATATTGCAGCAACACAAGAACTTCAATCTCCAACCACCGAAGGAGCTAATGATGGAGACGTGGACGGATATCCTACAGACGATTCCAATCAATTCGTTGATGAACAATTCGTCGTTATCATCGCCAGGTAGGCCCTGATTGACTAACCTCAAAATAAAACAATATTTTTGTTGTTGTTATGTTGCGTCCTTGTAGGCACTAAAGTTGTTGTTATATTGCAATCTTGACGAATTAAAATTTAATTCATTCATTGCGTCGCACCTAGATGGCGCTTTACACTCATGATGTTTTTTTAAATGAAATTAATAAAGTTGCATTGATATAATGAATTAAATAACATTTTTGGTTACCAAAAATTATAAATTAACAACACACTATGAAATTACTTAATGATTTCATGCACTGGTAATTTTCTTATGTATGATTGTTAAATAATAACATACATAGTTAACATTTTATTAATAGATCATTAAATCGCAACAATACAGTAGTATAATTAATTATTTATTAGTGATTTCTTTCATTGCGCTTCAAAAATCAAAGTGGGAAATTTTTTTCTAAAAAATTTGAATTTGCCGCCAAATGTCTACGCGTCGACGCGTTGGTGAAGTGGGGGTGAGGGAATTTGTTTCATTTCAAAGCCTGCTCAGTTGAAAGTTTATTAAATAAAAGTTTTACGCAATTAACACGCATTTTATTATTATATATAAGTTATTAACGCATTTGCATCGCGTCTAGTCGTTCGGGAGCAACACGCGTGTGCATTAAAACGCAAATTTGTTTGAAAATTTTACTCGGAAAATGTTTCGGCGAGTGGGCTGTGATGTGTTATTTAGCTGTGATTGGTTGCTGAGCGTTTAGGCATTCGATTATTGAAAAAACTAAATAAATCAAACGCGACTGAGCTGTGTTGGCTTAATTCCATCGAATTTTCCTCTCTAATCGATTTGTAAACGCAATGGCAAGTGAAACGTTGTCGATTTCAGAATTACTGGGCTTGGATTCGCCGCGAGGACTGCTAGGAAATTATCATGCGAACTCGTATGGAAATTCTACGCCAAACGGCTACCCACAGTCGAACTCGAACAGCTATCAGGTAAGGGCGCTGTAAAATCATGCGATTCTCTCTAACGGTGATCGTATTTTCTGTTATTTTGGGGGGCGGCCAGCAGCCGAGCAACAACTATGGCAAACCGATGAACTACGCCTCCGCCACATCCGGCACGCTGAAGCGCGATGCAGCGGCCCTATCACGCAGCATATCAAGCTGCTCGACGAATTGCCATCATACATCACGCAGTGCATCTTTAAGGTAGGTAAACACTTTCGCCCGATAAACGACGGAGCACCAAAGTAAAAGTTGTAAAATTTTGGCCACACTCAGATGATTTCGAGCTTCCTCACCATGTTATTACATCACTTGCAATTTCGTACATGGTAGTTTACACCAAAAAAGTGTATCAATTTCCAACGCTTGAAAGCATTTGTGTATTGTAGTAGGTATGCATTGCATAAATGGTTATTATCCCACTTCATCAGTGGCTGCTAGCTAACATTTCATGTGATGATGAGCCAGCACTTTATTATAAATTTAATATTTCAATTAATCTAGTAGAAAAGTAGCTGGTAGGACTTGCTATATAGCTATATGTAACATATTTAAACTCTTCCTGTTGTTATATAAAAGTCACATCATTTTACATCTACCAGTAGCTATTAACTAAAATTTTATGTGATGAAGTGGAGCATTACTATAAATATTGAAGCATTTTGTAGGTGAATTGAGCTGTTAGATTAAAATGTGCAACTATTCTGGTTGTATGGAAGTCATCACGCTTCACCAATGGCTGATAACTAAGATTTTAACTGGTGTGCTAGAATTTGGCTGTAAATTTATCAAAAAGTCGTCACAAAACTATAGTTAGCACAATATATCACTTTTGAAGGTTTATTATAACCATTTAAGACAAACTGAGCTGTTAGATTAAAATTTGCAATTATGCTGTCACTCCACAAGGAGATATTAGCTAAAATTTGATAATCTGATTAGCTAGAATTTTGCTATAAATGTACAAAGTACAACCTGCTATTTCCTCAATGTTATTTCTGTTGCACGAAGTCAATTCTACTTCACCACAGTTCTGATAAAGCAGAATATTGTTCTACTTCATCCATGGATGAGTAGTTAAAATTCCATGTTATGAGATTTGATATAGAATTTATTTGAAATTATTCTCATACTATGCTCTACCACCTCAACAAAAGATTAAAAGCTATATATTCGTTTTCATCTGAATAATCTGTTTGGCATTGGAACTAAATAGAAAAAAAATGGTGCCAAGATTGATTTATCTGTTACTACATACAATACAAGTCATAAAATTATATTCACTTATAGGACCGAATCGAATTGTGGTAGAAGAAACTAATCTACTTTGTGAATAATGAATCTACTTACGCTTATTCTTCCCAAGTCATTACTACAACAAAGGTTTATGTTTCAGTGATTGTTTTTCAAGTCCGTTTGTGTACGATGTCGCACCATCGTTTGGACAGAGTGATTACACGCCATCAAACTCTCCATGTGATTCTCTTAACAGTATCGTCTCAATTCCAGACAATAGACTTTCCGAAATTTTGGTACGTTTATTAATTAAGCTAAAAGAGAATACCATAAAAATATTAATTATTGTATATATATTATATACAGGATTCATTGACTTTAAATGATAATTTTACCAAAACCAATGCTTCAAGCAACAACGATTTTGATTTAACCAATTTTCAACAATTGCAAACGCTGAAATACCTGCAAAATCAACCCGCACTAATCAATTCGCTGCTGAACTCATCCATGGCAACTCAAACGTCGCCGCAGGTTTGTACTACTACTCTATACATTGCATGTTTAAGCAATTTTGCTGATTATTTACTTGTTGGGGGATTAGATGCCCGATAATAATTGGCACAGGAAGAAGAATCCGTCGTTTAATCGAAACAATAGCACCAATTCGTCGTCCGATAATGGTTATCAACGTAATACAGCTACATTCAACATCACCACCACGACCACCACGATTGAGGCGACTTGCACATGGAGCGGTCTTTTACCGAAGCGAAATAATAGACATTATGGATACTCAACTAAGGTAGGAACACTCATTTAACTTAACGTTGTAAAAATTTCTTTAAAAAAATGTTAGGGCATCGATTTAATAACTAATAGAAGGTAAACTTTCCATAATTCATTCTTTGTCCAGATCAGTTTTGAGGCGTAGAAAAAGTAATCGGTATTTTCGCCTTCTTTCAGGCTTATCCTCCTTTTTGATGCTAAAAACCTTTGGAATTGGAAATAAATATTCCTCATATAACTTTCTATAGCGTTATTGCCTTTATTTGTTTGATACAGCAGCATAAACATATATTTCTTCTATTTTCCTTTTCTCTTTCTTAAAATCGAACTGCACATCTTAAAAAATGATCACAACTTGTTATTTCTAAATTCTTTTCTTGTCATAACAGAGGTTTAAAATTCTGAAAAGTAATAAATTAGGTAATTAAATAAAGTAATATTGTTTCTAGGTATTTTTGGGAGGTGTACCATGGGATATAACCGAGGAAGTATTGGTTGAAAGTTTTAGACCATTTGGACAAATCCGCGTCGAATGGCCTGGCAAGGAAAAGGACGCATCGAAACCGAAAGGATACAGCTACATCATCATGGAGTCGGAGAAGCACCTACACGCACTGTTGGACGCCTGCACCGTGCAGTTCACAAACGAGGTGAAGTACTTCTATCGAATCGATTCCAAGCGCACGAAGAATAAAGAGGTAATTATCTGCTATCGAATCAGTGTTGTGTTAGTTACATTGCACCATTTCTCATTTCGTATAGCAATTTTCAAAGGTTCAAGTGATTCCGTGGCACTTGCACGATTCGAACTACAGCCGCAGCTCCTCGTTGAAATTGGATCCGACCCTCACCGTCTTCGTGGGTGCGCTGCACGGTATGCTGACCGCCGACGGCCTTGCCAAGGTGATGGATGATCTGTTCGGTGGTGTCATCTACGCCGGCATCGATACGGACAAGACTAAGTATCCGATTGGTTCTGGACGAGTCACTTTTAATAATTCGCAATCTTACATGAAGGCGATTGCCGCTGCTTACATTAATATTAAGACTGATAAATTCTCTAAACAGGTAGGTAACCTAGAAATTTTTTATTCATTACTTTCATCCACGTTTTGAATGATAGAATAAATCAAAAATATTCTTGGCTAAGAAGATATTCCAAACTTCTGTGAAATTAAAGTACATTTCCAATTAAAAACTATCTGTTTTCAATAAAGATATGAGATCTAGTAGGTAAATTTAAATCCCCATTTTCGAGTGTTAGTTTTAAAAAAAAGTTTTTAATTTATCACTTTAATTAATGCGAGATTAAATCTAGCTTATTTGCAACATGATAGTAATAATTGTTGTTGTTGTTTTAGGTGCAAGTAGATCCATACTTGGAGGACTCAATCTGTTCAATCTGTCAGGTACAGCACGGGCCGTACTACTGCAAGGAGTTGACCTGTTTCCGTTATTACTGCCGCAATTGCTGGCAATGGCAGCACAATGGCGATTTCAGGCATCATAAGTGGCTAATGCGCAATTCAAAATGCCGTAACTAGAATGAATCAGTAAGCCTTTTCATCTCTTAAATAATAATATTTAAAAAAATGATATTTGAAAAAAAAGTTTGATATTTGAATTAATCGATTTTTCTCTTCATATATACACGTGTTTTTAAATTTTACGAAAAACGATTGATGATTGAAATGGGCTGATGAAAGCAGCACCTGCTTTTATATTATTTCTGTTTTTGAACCTTTTCGCTTCGTTTTTATTGGGATATTAAATTCATAATACGTCATTTTAAATACAACGTATTTATATATTTAATAGTTTGTAGTGTTTATAAATTTGGGTGTTTTTATTTTTTTTGTTAATTCAAATAGCTATGCTACAAATAGCTAGCTAGATAGATCTTATTATATGATAATATTCTATTAGTAGATATAAGTGATTGAGATAAATGTTGACGAACTTGGCTATGTTTAAAGGCTTACGATGTTTGGATATATAAAATATATTGTTTTGTTTGATATTATTATATGTTACCTGTGGCATTCAAAATGCCAACAAATTTTTTTCATAAATTAAAATATTATCGAAAAATCGAAAAGAAAACCCAAAAAAATTATAAAAATTGTACTAAATGTTTAAAATACTTATTTGTTAATTATCATGTCTATTACCTATAAAAATTAAAAAAAAATGTTTCAATATTTAATTATAATATGTATTTATTTCAGTTATACACTACCTGGGATGATTCTTTGTTTTGTAATTGTTTTTGATGTTTATTTCCTAGAACGAAGATACTTTAACACATGATATATGAGAGAAGAGAATTTTACTAATATTTGAGTTGTTCCTTTTGTTTTAAATGATGATAGTTTTTATGTTATTAATTTTAATGTTGCGTTTAGATTATTCTATTAATATTATAACCAAATAACCATTTTAATATTTACTAACAAATATGTAAATATGCTCCCACCCAGATGGCAGATTTATTATGGATTTTTGACTGTTTTAAGCGAGTAATTAATATTTTTAAAAGAGAATTGTGTTGTTCATGACATCTTATAGTATTAAAATATTAATGTCGCTTTTAAATAGTATATTTATCATAGTTGTGATGTTCTTTTTATTTTTGAGTATAAAAATAAGTTTTTATGTTGTGCTGTTATTGCGTTTTTTAAAAATAAATATAAAAAAATGTAAATTTATTGATTCTTATTGGAATAAAAAAGCATTCCAATTCGAATTATCTGAAAAATAATTTTCTCAAGAAGGAAGAGAAACATTTTAACAAAAACAATTTATAAATTTATTAATAATTGATAATTAACAGAGTAATGGCTTACATGCGACGTTTTGCGAATAATTGATAGAGACCGATGCAGGACGATATCGAGGCGACGAGACCCACCTGCCACGTGCTTAATTTCTCGCCCCAAAAATATCCTTTCGGTAATGTGTTGATGGCATGAATCAGATCCAAACTTAATCGCACGCATGTGATCATCTCGAAGCGTTGCTGGACTATCATTTTCGCTAGGGCAGTTCTAAAAAATGTAGGAATAAGCAAAACGATTAATTTTTTAATTACTTTATTCATATTTTATATGAAACTAGTAATTTTTATGTTAATATGAAACCTTAGACCATTTAAATGTTGCAATAATATCATCCTTGTCCTGAAAATTACTTAGTGAAGTTCCTTCATTTGTTGTAAATCTTATTTTTCATTAATTTTTTTTTTTAATTTAATATTTTTATGTGTTTCTCAATCTATTTTATGACAGACTAGCACTTTTTAAATTAAATATGAACACTTCGATTAGAAAAATAAGATTTGTAATATGAAAATGACTTGGAAAACTTCCTCAATCTTATTTTTGATTAAATTTAATATAAAATCTACTTTCATAACTTTTAATAACAAATCTCACTAATTTCTATTTTACTAACCTGTCATCTGGAGTCTTAAAACAATTTCGATGCTTTTGTAGTAGCAACACGTAGCGTATATTACTGCAAAGTATCAATTAAATAATTGGTTATTGATGTGTATCATTATTGCATACTACCTCATCAACGATAGGTAGATGGAGAGCACCCAAAACACCGAACTGGCAGTGTCCCACGCGCTACCATTATTTCCATCAATCAGTTTATGCTCCAACAGCCAGCTCATCTTCTCGATCGGGTAGTATAGCTGATCGACAATGTTTGTAGCAACACCTAACGTTGCCATTATCTTATCCGGCTCCTACATAAAACACATTACAATTTCAAAAAGTTATAATTTACAATATTTATTTTAAATTAAATATATTTACATTTTTACCGAGCCCGTATGATAAACTATACTTCAACATTGGTAAATCATCTAACAATCTTAGTACAGCTCGTGTTCCAGACATTTGCGAGCTGAATTTCAACATTCTCTGGGCGAATTTTTCATTGTTTGATAATCCGCCGATGAGTTTGGTCCCATAACATAATGTACGTAAAATCTACAAATAATTAAAAATAGTAAATTTTAATGCAATTACTTATTATTTACCTTATCACGTCCTTTATAAGTTTCTAGTATATCACAGATTTCATCCATCATTTATTTATTTTAATCTAATTGTAATTGAAACAATGATAACAGATTGTAGTTGTTGCGTTTTTGGCGGTGTGTTGTTTGTTATACAATAAGGAAATTCCTTCGACCACTTTCACATTCTATTTCTACTATAAATCTTAATAATTTTCGAGGTTACATTAGTAAAACCTGCTCCTACGACTATGGACTATGTATTTTCGTACGTGGCACTTGATTGTGTATAAAAAGTAGAAAAATATAATTCGTTTCAGATAATTACGGTTTACGGACTAAACCATTGTGCGATAATAAATTTTTATTTTTATTTTATTTAAATTATTTATCTAACTGTCACAACATCGTGTGTTAGAATGGTATTAACCGGCAGAATAAATTAGCGGTTTTTGCTACGCAACATTCGGCCATGTGACACGCTTCATTTGTAGACTTTCTAGACATCTGAGGCATGTTTAGTGATTAAATAAGGTTATGTCATAATTTTTCCAATTTTTGCATTTCGCATTGAATAAATGTTATTACCACATTACTAATTAAATTAAGGTGATACATAATCACTTAATATTACAATTAATACATCATTAATCGATTGCATTTTTTAGAGTACGCAAATAATGTTCAAATTCACACAATCAATTCTAAGGCAAACAAAATGTAACAATAATTATGGCCTCTGCCTGCTAACACGCTTCAACTACTATTCAGCGTCACCGACATCGGTCGAGTTCAAGACAGAGAGTAATAACAGCGAGGTGCCGGAAACGAGGCGAAAAACAACCAACAACACAACACAGACGGCGGTGGTGCAGTCGAAGAATAGTATCGTTGCAAAGGCATTCGCCTCCTTGAATTCGGATACAATTACAACCGGAATTAATACACCTTTCACTGATCAGCGATTGCACTCAGCGGATAATGTTAATGATTTATTGGCAGTGTCGGAGGGCGTTGGGGTATCACGCAAACATGCCCTAAAAGTATTAAAATGTGTAAAAATATACTATTTAAGTAATTAATTAATTTATTTGTAGGTGGTATCTATATTAGCTGACTGGACGACGAATGGTAAAGTAACGCTAGCGGATTTCGAGTCAGATCAGCGCTTTATCAAATTATGTCGCGTACTTACAAAAAGCAACAACCACAAATCGGCGTACAAAAACAGCGTACGCAACGAAGATCTATCTATAATTATGAATTTGACGGCGGATGATGAGGCGGCAAAGCTCGTTGCGAGCATTTCACTTCCCCAAATGGTTAAAGTCATGCAAACGTTGGCTGGTAAAAAGCGAAGATCGACAGCATTACTACGCTCACTTTCTTACAACATTACTCGTTCGACGGAGAAGCTCGACTTGAAACAGTCCGGTGATTTATTGTATAGCATGGCATTGTTGAGCTTCGCCGACGAGAATTTGTTGGAGCGCATTGCAAGCGATATTACTGAAACGCTGGAACATTCATTGAAACGAAGCGCCGTCGTCGGTTCGATTGTCACTAGTCTAGGATTGTTGCGTTACAAAAATACTGGTTAGTTAACTATAAATTATTTGATATATTATTTTAATTATTTTTTGCAGCGTTAATGGATTTATTGACGAATTGGTTTATTAAAAACGTAAATTGCGTACGTCCACAAGATGCTTTTGGCTTATTTTTAACACTCGGCGTGTTGAACTATAAACCAAGCAACATTCAAGAGTTATTTACGGTAAATTAATTAAATTTTTAAATGTATTTTTAATAATGAATTAATTTTATTTAGTTGTATTTGCCACTATTGAAAGTGGAAGACGCGTCTCGACCGACAATCTGGCTTGACTACATCTGGTCATTAATTTTGCTGGATCAACCGCTAACGCAACAAATATCTGATGTGCTATCGCCGAAATTTATCGATGAAGTCATCGGTGAGTTACTTATTTACTATTTTACTTAACAAACTTGTTGGAGTTGAAATTGGCATAATGACAATTATTGCTAAATTAAATTTTTATATAATAATAGGAAGCTTTGACTCCAATAGGGATGAATATAGATGCATTTCGATTAATGTTTTATTCGCGATGGAATTTATCTCACTTCACTCAAATGCTATACATCTAACGTGCTGTGAATCTCAGAGATTTCTCTTTTTTTACACTTTTTGTTTGCAGATAAGGAGAGTCTGTCGAATCAAGCGACGAAAATAAAGCTATTGCAAATCAACGCCGCCACCGCCTTGCTGAAAGACTACAACGGCATAAAACTCGACGATAAGTCATCAATATTTGATTTAAATATACTCAGAACGAAGACTAAGGAGGATTATGCGACGTCCGTATTGGAAACGTTAAAGAATCTAGTGACTTCTGATAAATATTTAAGTAGTAATGTCAATACACGAATGGGTTTCGTTATAGGTAATTTGATGATATTAACAGTTTAAATATTATTTTATTTATATTAATTTATTTCAGACGCCGAATTTGTATTAGACAAGAAATGCCATCCAGTGCAGTTGAATGATGTTGAATTTGACCCAACACAGCATACAAGGTAGTCAATTCAATTTAAACACATTTTACTAAATTGTTGATTTATTAAATTGCAATTTCAGAATCGCTTTGCTTACGTTAGATTATCACGACATGTGTCGGGGTAAAATCGAACCGATTGGCACGTACGATCTGGCAAGGCGATTGTTGGAACACAAAGGTTACCATGTGATTTTTATACCATTCAGTGAATTTAAGACGCGAGACAAACTAACGCAACGCGTACTATATCTAGAATCCAAACTGAAGGCGATTATTAAATAATTAGCTATATTATTATTTATTAGTAATAATTTTTATGTTTAATGTTGATGAATAAAAATATAATTATTAAACATAATCGAGCCACTCTCCTATAGATGTCGCTAATGTAGTATAGGCAACTTACAAGGCATAGAATTTAGTTAGGTTAGTTTTGCAATGATGTGAAAATGCAAGATGCAAAATGCAGCGATAGATTTATTAAAACGCGCCGTAGAAGCGGACAAAGCATGTAAATACACGCAATCGATACTCCTTTACCAGGAAGGCATTCAGCTGCTGATCAATGTACTCAAACGTAACGTATTACCACATAAACTATCTTCACTACTCAGCAATTAATTTTGCGTTTTAGAGGAGAAAGGCGAAAAGGCAGCGCACATACGCAACAAAATCGACGAGTATATGACACGCGCGGAGCTAATTAAAAAGAAATTAAGCGAGCTGAAAGCAACGGGAAACTATCACGAACAGATTGAGATTAAGGAGAATGCAACAGGTTATAGCTACGATAAGCTATTTGGGCGTCTGCTCGAAGATGATGTAAGTTGTGTGGTCATCGAGGATCCGTACATTCGTGCCTTTCATCAATGCCAGAATCTGGTACGCTTCATTGAGGTGCTGATAAAGTATGGGGGCGTGAAAGAGGTGAAGCTGGTTACAGTCAAGACGAACGAGGAACAAAATGTGTGGTTTGATCAAATCACTGCCAATTTAGATAAATACAACATCAAATTCGTGGTGGAAGCTTCTGAAACGCTACATGATCGACGAATACTGTAATTTTATTCCATTTTTATCCTAAATTTAATGAATTAATATTGAATTTTAGTTTTAGCAACGGGTGGATTGTGAAAATCGGACGCGGATTGGACTATTTCAAACCACCCGACTTTAATCTAGCCGTGGGAGCGTTTGATATGAATCTACGACGGTGCCATCAAACGATCGTTGACATCTTCCACTCAAACAACGTCAAAGACACATAAGTAAAATATTTATTTAATATAAAAATCATCTAAACAAATTGAATTGCTTAATTGAATACTACATACAAAATGAATATTCATTACAACATAAATAGATAAATAGATATTTTTTACATATATAAATTAATTAAATTAAATAACAATAATTAATCTTCATTCCATGCTATTTACGTTGGTGGTAAATAGCATTAAACAAAGCAGAAAAGGCTTTGCAAGAAAAAACATTCACAGTCAATAAATTAATGGTGGACTGTAAAAATTTTTAGGCAAGCATATATAAAATTGGTAACTATTCACGCATATTTATAAGAAAGATAGAGAGCGAACTAAACAAGACTCTCGCTTTGTGACGAATACGCCATGAACGAGTCCATCAGTCGTGGTTTGATTAATTCCTGCGCAATCTCCTCGTCGACCACGCTCATACCGCACGATTCGGTGATTTTACGAAGCGTCGTCTGCAAATTAAAAAATACAAATTAAATTAAGGATTGGTTGGAGGTTATAAGTAACGTAAAAGCACTACTCTAAGAGCAGCGACTTATACGCGGGTGATTGCCAAAGTACGCGGCCTAACGAAGAAGTCACATAATAATCTAGTTATTTCCAACACCTTTAGAAAAATAACTTTCATTTAATTATGAAAAATACGTTGATTTGATCTCTTCGTTCGAGGCAAATCATTTTGAGATTTGAGAGAGAAAAAATATAATCGCTTAGAACCAAAATTCATCTTACCAGTGCGGCGACGAGTATTCCATCGCTATCATGCCGCTCATTGCGGTCCTTGCAGAGCGCCACCAGCTTTGCGACACCGCCAACATCCACCACCTGCTGCGCGCCGTCACGTTGTGCGCACAGTCGCGTCAGCCCAATCATCACTTTCTGTTGCAGTCGCTTCAACGCCGCAATATCATTGCTGGTCGTTCGTAGAAAGTAAATCAGCGCGGTGGGCGCCCCATCGAGCGTTAGCGCACTGCGTGCTTCGTGCAGCGACGACATGTTCGCAATCAGGCAGGCGAGCTGTTCGAGTAGATAAACGGAAATACCGGATCCGTGCACTTTGATCGTTTTCAATAGCGCCTTAACGCTGTCTTGACGCAGTACATGCTTGATGCTAGATGATTCAATTCCGGTTAGATTAGCAAGAGCCGCAGCGCACAATAACGTATTCTGACAGCACCGACTCGTCACGATGAGCTTTGTAATATGTTTGATTAGCTGCTTTATGTGTAAGTGTAACCCGTCCACGTTGTGATTATCCTCAATCCATGGCGCTGTAATTTGCGCTAGCAACGCTACAGCTTCAATACGTTCGGGTTCTGGTCTTCCATCATCAACAATTCCTTCAACGATTAAATTCACCCCATCGACACTTTCCAGTTTGCGTATTGTCGCTGCATTCACACATAGCGTAGTCAAAGCTCGTAATGCTAAACTACGCACCGATGATCCCTCGCATTTCTCGCATAGCGTCGCGATCACTTGCACGGCGCGCTGCTCCACGCACGGTTCGATCAAATCAACGTGGCGCAGGGTGATGGAAGTAAGGGCTGTAAGTTTTACGCGCACATCTAGCTCGCTGTGTGGATCTTCTAAGCCGGCGATGAGGTGCTCGATGTGTTCGGCGAGTGCGCTGCGATAGATTGCATGCCATTCCACATGCAGTTCGGCGATGGTTTTGCTTGTTAGTGTCGAGAGGTCGACGTTGAGTAGCTGGGCGCGGAGGGTTGATTGCTTCTGGTAGGTTTTGATCAGTGTTTGGAGGGTGCTGATGCTTGCTAAATCCAACGATTTTTGGCTGAAAAAGTATTTTTACCTATTAGTTTACTTTCTAGGAGAATTTTTCGTTGCAAATACAAATCAATATAATATGGACAACCGAGCAGAAGTGGACACTCCCTTCTTCCTTAATATTGTTTATATATGTGTTTATTACCACTTAATACTTCCCCAAGAAAGAATAACATTTAATTTTTAATAAATGAATATTTTTGGTGCATTTGAACTACTTTATGTCAAAGTTACAGTTATCACCACTTACTTTTTAATCGAATCGAATTCCTTGGAGATTAAGTCATTGTAGTGCAATAACGAATTAAGCTGTTTGGTGGCATTGATTGCAAGTTTGGTGACTTTCTCATGTAGATCTCCAGCGATCGATTTGCATTGGAGCGTCGTCATAAATTCCAGATCGCATTGCTGTTTAATATCGGAGATCCACTTAGCCACAGCCGTGCCCTCTTCAATACTATTTATAACCATCGGTGGCACACTGCAATTTGTAATAAAAATTTATTAAATGTATAGATAGATTGTAAACTTCCTTACCGTTCATCCTTGTATTTTTGCAGCAAATTCATCGCGTGCAAACGATGCAATTTCACCTCGCGCTGTCCACAACCACCGGACTTTGGCGTGGAGGTGTGCATCGGCGCCGGCAGGCATTCAAACTCCTCGCTATCACTACTCGAACAGCTCTGATCGAGCACGGCCGGCGCTGACAGATTCACACTGTTGCTGCTGGCATCGCTGTTGCTACCAGATATGCTCACATTATTATGATCGACGTAGCGCCGCGCATCATCGCTTGCATACTGATCGGCGGCGAACAAATTCCTGCTCACACGCAGCGCATTATTACTTTTTCCATTTGTTGTTGTTGTGGATGATGATGTTGATGGCAGTTTTGTGGGGGCGCTGCGCGATGAGGTGAAAACGCGGCGGACGGGCGTTTGCGGTAGATAGTACATTTGATCGGCGCTCTCGTAGATGAGATTCAGCTTGATGCTCTTCGCTGGCACCGCTTTTTCCTTCACATTAGCGGTGAGATTATTATTATTATTAATATTTGGAGGTGTTGTATGCGGCGATGTTGATTGCTCCGTATCCGAGAATCCCGAATCCTGACTGCCTGGACTCGATGAGGCGGTGGTGACATTATGACGCCAGTATTCGAGACTGTTGCTGCGGCCGTGATGATGCGCCGCCATCCACCACACTTTACTTGGACTGCGTTGGAATTCACCCATTTTTTTAACGTCTGCAACAGAAAATAGAAAGACAAGCCTATTAATAAATTGATAGGGTTTCAAATAAAAAAAATGCTGACTGGTATAATATATGGTTGCATATAATTAATAATTCTCTTACCATTTCTTTCAATAATTGCACGAAAAAATAATAAATTGTTGGCGTTTATTTATTTTTCTGGTATTGAAAATAAGAGGAAAATTAGTTAAAAATGCCAAACTGTCAAAGTTTTGACAAGTTATCACATTTTAGATCGAAAAGTAATTAGCTACATCATTTTTGGTTAAAAATTGAATGAAAAATTGGTAAAAATTGTCAAACTAAATGAAAATTGCTTGTAAATCAGGAAAAATTAATCAAAATGACGAAATCATGTTTCTCAGCGTTTTGACAAGCTGTCAAATGTTAAAATCAACGATAAGTAATTCCCGTTTATTATTATTATTACCTACATACATCGTAAACGATTACAAATGCACATTTACCTAATTAACATCGCATTAAATCGCTGCGCAATTGTTTATTTATGAATTACGAACATGCTGATCCGCTTTGCTTGATGATGATGATCATAATTATCGTGATGATGCTAAACTAAGCGCGTGAACGATTTATTAATGCAATATGCAAAGCGCAATTGAACATAAAAAAGATATGGGGCGTGCAATATTATAATAATATTCAATCGTGCGCGGGGAATATTTATTTATCAGTTGTATACTGAATTTGCGCTCTTTTTTTTCTCTCTCGCTTGTTGAAATATATGAATGTGGAGCGTTGTCATCGCTGGCATAATTAAATTTGGTAACATCCTGTGCGTGCCACTTAGGTTACGTGTATAAATTAGGTAATAGATTTTTTGCGAGTTAATTTCACTAATTCTCGTAAAAAATAGGAGATAAAAATATGTAGAAGTAAAAATTAACATTTTTAATAGAAAGCAATTGCTTGAAAAATCAAAATAAGAGAAAAAGTATGAAAATTTACATTTTTTATGGCATTTGTGTTTTGAGAGCGAGAATCTGTCAAAATTGACGTTTTTTATCATTTTGTACGTTTAAAATTCGAGAAAAAATGTAAAAAATAAGCTTTTTAGCATTTTTTTATTTGTTTTGTGAGCCAAAATCATTAATATTATCATTGTTTCTATCAATTTAAGATGAAAAGTATAAAAGTGTCGCTTGAAAGATAAAAAAAAATCAAGAAAAAACTGTTAAAATTAGCCTTTCTTATAATTTTGTTGGTTTCAAATGAGAGAAAAAGGTGCAAAACCTATAATTTACACTAAAAATTGTTATAGTACCTTCATTCGCATTAAATTAAAGTAAAAATACAAGAAAGAACAGTTTAACTTTAGTTTGCACTAAAAAATGTAATAATGCTATCATTCCCATCAATATAAAATAAAATAATAAGAATAAAGCTTGAAGAATATAAAAATAGAAGAAACATCAAAATTAACGATTTTTTACAATTAGTTTCTTCTTTTTGGCAATTTTTATGTTTTGGAAGCAAGTTTCTTTGAGTTTACACTAAAAATGTAACATTACCATTATTTTTAACAATTTAAAATGAAAAATTTAAAAGTATCGCTCAAAAAATTAAAGCAAAATTGATAAAATTAGCATTTTTTATAGCAACCTAGATATTTTTAAATATTTGATGCTAATTATGCAATTTTAACAACATATTTCTAACCCAAAAAAATGTCAAACATCCGGTATGGCTTATTACATGTTACGCCACTGCCGAACACCAACCTATGCATATAATTACTACACACACATATAGTGGACGAGAGGGAGACGACGATGCAATACTAATAATGACGGCGCCCTTATTCACAAACGCATAACTAAATGAATGAATGAATATAAAGAAAAAAGTTTTTAAAAAACGGTTAATCATCATGATCATCCACTTTCGATCGGATTGCAATCGAACGAACGCGATTAATTAATTAAAAAGCGAATGAAAGTTAGTTATAAACAACATATTTTTTGCGCGCACACCGTTTTTTTTGTACTCTAATTATTGCTAGTATTATTACCATCACCACAAAACGAAAGTGTAATCTGGAACTTTGGTTATCGCTTGTGCGTTTTATCGATGTTAGGTTTAGGTAAACGCAGCTGCCGTTGTTGGTTGGAATAAAAAAAATACGCGCGTAGTATATGGATGTGTATAACGGTCTGCAAGCGCAACAATTGATAAAAGGGATTTTTGTATATGCTGCTTTTCTTCCTTCCTTCGATCCTATTGTGTACGAAAAATTAGGGTAGAGCAGCAGTACATTCGGTGTGAGAAATGAGAAACCCTCTCGCACTCACTCAAATCTTTTTTCACACACCGATTTCTATATGCAAAAAGGAACAGGACTGAGATATTCTTGCTCATTTTCACGCATTTTCGACCGGTAGTACCACAGAAAAGATGGATTACTATCAATTTTCGGTGAAAACGATGAGAAAAAAACACAAAAATGTCATACTTGACATACAGCTGGACTTATTCTAACAATTTCTGGTAAAAACACCTTGAAGATCGGTCGGGAAATGCGAACAATCAATACCAAACTAAAGAATTTAACATTTTAGTGTTTTTCACGCATTTTCCAAACGATTTTGGACCTAAGCCACCTCCGGAAAGATAGATTCGATCAATTTTCGGTCAAAACGCTGTGAAAATCGCATAGCAAATCAGATTTATTAATTTTTTCTTCATTTTCATGCATTTTTTATGCAATTTTCGAAACGTTTTTACAAGAAATTAATAAAATCCACTTTTCTGAAAGTAGCCCCTGCCGAAAATCGCTCGAAAAATGCGTGAAAATGAGTAAAATTGTCTCAGCCAGATTTCTTTTCAGTCCATCAAATTTTTTAGATTTTTCTTCATTTTATATGCAATTTTTACAAGGAATTGCTAAAATCCACCTTTCCAGAGGTAGTCCCTGTCGAAAATCACTTGGAAAATGCATGTAAATGAGTAAAATTGTCTCAGTCAGGTTTCTTTTCAGTCCATCCACGCATTTTATCAATTTTTTTAGTTTTTTCTTCATTTTCATGCATTATATATGGAATTTTCACAGCGTTTTTACAAAAAATTGATACAATATATCTTTCCGGAGATAGCCACTATCAAAAATCGCTCGGAAAATACGTGAAAATGAGTGAGAATGTCTGAGACAGTTTTCTTTTCAATCCACCCACTCATTCCATCAAATTTTTTAATGTTTTCTTCCTTTACATGCATTTTTTATGCAATTTTTACAGCGTTTTAAGAAATTGCTAAAATCCACCTTTCCAAAGGTAGCGCTTACGGAAAATGCATGAAAATGAGTAAAATTGTCACATTCCGGTCTATTTTGAGTACCTTATATTGTAGATTAACTTGGCTGCACATTTTGGTTTCGCTTTAACGAGCGCCACGCGACCCACAAACCTCCACCCATCACCATCATCATCCCCCTACATACATACAATTCGCTTTGACCGGAAGGATGTTTTAACTTAAATAATAACACGTGCCGTATCTGGTGTGCTCTTTTTTTCCATCATGCATCGATGCTCATGGCGCGCAACCAACCCCATAACGCACATTAATAAATTAAAAAAACGTTACAAAAATTTAATACATTCATAATGTTTTTATTTATTTATCTACGTTGTTTTTAATTTCAAACATGTTGCATATTTTGTTTGTGATTGGCTAGATGAGTGTGCGGCTCCGACTAGGCAACAATCAACAAATAATAAAAAAAATAGCAACAATTATTGCGTGTTGAGTCATTCGATGCCCCGACGACGTGTGAGTTGCACGTTTTGTTTTTCTATTTGGTATTATTTTTTACTTCTACCGTATATTCAAGGTGATGATACTAAAGTTTGTGTGTGATAGAGAGCAAAGAGCGCAATATTCAAGGCTGTTTGATTTTTTGTTGTTGTAGCTGTGTAGTTAATTGTTGATGCAAAATAAACGATTTTTTACGCGCTCAATCAACCGATTCGAATGTTATATAAAAAAGATATTAATTAAAATGATACAATGTTAAATGCGACAAAAATGAGACTTGGAATTTGATACTGATAGGCAGGTAGATGAAAATGTTCGATCTTTTGTAAACACGTCTTCCATTTTTCTGTTTATAATGAATATATTTTGCGTTTTTAACTGTTAATGAAAAAACCAAGTGATATAACGTAGGGTTACAAAATTGTATCGAACTCACGTAATGTTAATTGGTTTATTCGTTGCCATGGCACTGTTTTTCTAGCCTACTACCAATTTATCAACAAATTTAACATCGAATAATTTGGTATTCTTATTCCAATCATCGTTTTAGCCCCAAATGTGAGTCACAATTGAGGATAAGATTAATAAAGCGCGCACACCTTACAGTTATTGACAGTTTTTGTTTAGATAATAAATAATTTATCAATATACAATTATTTTAAGCCCAAATGTGAGTCACAATTGAGGATGAAATTGATAAATTGCACACCTAACAATTTTCTATACTTTAACATTCCAATTTGATGGAAAAATAGGCTAAACGGGACTTTGATCGATCAAAATTTATTAAAACAAAGTTTTCCTCGTTTTTTCCTTATCTCCGAAATTGTTTTAAGCCCGAATTTAGGTCACAATTGAGAGTAGAATTATTGATAAAACTTATATCTTAATGGATAATGAAAATATTAAATTAGATCAAATAAAATTATCAAACGTCACCGAACTATTTTTTTCACCAAAACGCATTTTTCAGAGTTAGAAAATTAGTTTAAATAATTCAATCATACAAACGTCAAAATTGACAGAAGAAAATGAATGAATAGAATTGAATGTATCGACTTCAAGAAAATTCATCATAGCAAAGCTTTCGCAACCATTTATATGATCATTTCAACACGTTCGCACAACAATTGAGAATAGAAAATTGATAAAG
>JARJDW010010958.1:0-15648 GCA_030264715.1 Adinopsis sp. GC000173
TTAAAGTTTATGCTAAAAACATAAATTTGTGTGTGTAGTAAGACATTAATTTCGTTATTCAATTCGGTTATTGCAAATGACAATTGATTTCAAATAGACACGAAAGAGTAGAAAATTATTAACCGACATCACTTAATATAAAATGTTCAAATTGTAGTAGTAATACTATTAATTGAACCAAAACATAATTATTGTTTGCGGACACCTCTTGTCCAACTGATAATACAGATATAAGCGCTAAAGGTATTTGCATTCTTTAACTAGTAACTCTTTTAATCTACCAATCTTGTTTGGGTACTGTAATATTTAAAGTCATGATTACACATTAAGTATGTTTAAATTATTATTAATTATTGACAACAAACAATGCCACTGTTACGCGTAAAGTATATGATCGCATGTTTTCTTGAAAAATATATTTAATATACAAATATTAAGAGAACTAAAAATCGCACTTCCTTCTTATTAGCCATGACTGTCCATTTTCATTTAATGAATAAAAATACTGGTTCTGCTGATGACTTAATTTTGAACTATTGTAAATAGTGAATCTTCACTTGCTTTTTATTTCTTTAAAGGATATACCTAACATGTAAGACAGTTAGTATTACCACTTACGCATGTGCTTTGCGCAAACAGTATCAGCAAATAATGTAATTTTTACGATTTCAAATTTTAATTTTTTCTTGTTGCTTCTAATAAACTTTTATATATTTTAGATATACCAGAGAGCTGTATGGAAACATGGAGCAACATGCACGTACTACCGGAATTCTTCCTTCCGGAACCAAATAAATTTCTCACCAAGAATTTTGATATATTGCCATTCCCTAAAGAGAATCCCCAAAATCCCGATAAAATAGTGGATAACGACTACGTTCAGTTGTGGTTCAAATTTGATAAAAAATTCAATCTACCCATGGCATACATTTATTACTATATGATAAATCCGTTGGGCTACGCATCGGCAACAAATGCGGTAATGCTCGATATGTTTCTATCGCTACTAGAAATGCATTTAAAAGAGGATGCCTATCCCGCCGAACTCGCTGGTTTGAATCACGCGTTTGGTATTCACGATCGTGGCTGTTTCATTAAGCTCAACGGTTATAATGAAAATTTGGATAAGCTGTTGGAATTAATTACGCAATGCTTGCTCAAAGTAAGTTCATTAACCACCAACGATATGTTCGATGCTGTTAAACAAAATATGTCAATGCTCTACTACAATCGCTTCCATAAACCGGCGGCGCTGAATAAGGATATACGTTTGTCGCTGTTACTCACTAGTTTTTGGACATCGTTGGAGAAACACTCTGCTATATCGCATGTGACATTGGACATGTTGAAAGAGTTTAGCACGAAATACATTAAAGATTTGTATATACAAGGTCTAATACAGGGTAATATCACGGAAGAGACAGCAAAGAGTATTACACAGAAATTTATTAATTCACTAGGATGTCAACCGATTAAGTATTCAACTGTTCCAAAGGTAACAATATATACAGCACATTTGCTGGTTATGCAAATTAATTATACGGTTTCAGATTGAAGTATCTGAACTTCCCACCTATAAGGCACATTGCTGTAGAGTGCGATCGTTTAACAAGGACGAACCAAATTCGTATATTACGAATTACTATCAGGATGGCATATATGATAGCAAGACGAATTCGATTATTGAAATGATGATGGTGAGTAAAATATGTACTAATATTTTTAACATCACTGTAAATAGAAAGTACAAAATTCGTGCAATCTAAAATTAAGAAATATTGTAACACAAAACACAGGATTAAATATACCCCCGCAAGAATAATATTGCTAAAGTCTTCTTGTGCAAAAATGTCACAGCTTTGATTATTCCTAACAGCAAACGTTTTTATTAAAAATCAAGAATTACATACCCGTAAGGCACTAAATTATGGTTCAAAGCTTTATGGGTTACAAATTATATCTAGACTCTCATATTTTGTGTTTTCTTCACTGCCCTCTGATAAGATCTGGATATACTATTGTTATAAACAATATTTACGTAGGAATGCGTAGGTGTAAATCAATAGTTCACTTTGTACACGAGATGTTAAGATAAATGTCAGATTTCTTCGTTATGAGTTTCGTGTCTTATAATCGTTTACGAAATTATATTGTGATTGACTTATTAGTCATTACAACTTTATTTTAAATTCTAAAAGATATATTTTGTTTAAAAAGTAAATTAATTCATATAATAATCTTCGTTGTTGTTTATGACTGCGAACTTCTCAATGTCCTAGCGTTAGAAATCCCAGAATTCTTTCAGCTATTCAATTTATTCTGTATGTGTGGAGTGTTGAATAAAATGCATAGTATTTACAAGTGATCAATCTCTAGAGTAGCGTCAGCAATGCTTATGTTATCGATTTAAAAATTCATTTTGAAATCTCAACATTGATGCACAAAAAATGCACAAAATATATATCTAAATATGGAACTTTAAAACAATATAAATTAATTACCGAATTTGCTCTACTGGTCTTTAAAAATATTCACAATCTAAGGATGTTTAATTCTTCTCTATCATTCATTGTTTTGTTCCTTCAATTAATATGTTTATTTATCTACCATTTTAGCTAATTATGGAAGAACCTCTGTTTGATACACTGCGTACTAAAGAGCAACTTGGGTACCACGTGTCCTGTTCGATAAGGGACACCATCGGCATTCTCGGCTATACAATTACGATCAATGCGCAAGCTGAGAAATTTACAACCCACTTTATTGACGAGCGTATTGAAGTATTCATTAAACAAATAAAGAATTTATTGCGAAAGTTAAATGACAAGAAGCTTGATAAATACAAGCAGGATTTGATTAAAATCAAACAGATCGAGGATGTATTGCTTAAACAGGAGGTCGATCGCAATTGGACTGAGATACTTAATGAAGAGTACGTATTTGATAGGCGATTGCGTGATATACAAACGATTCAGGAGCTGAAATTGAATGATTTGCGAACGTTTTGGGATGATCACAATATGTTTAGCAAGAGTAAGAAGTTTAAGAAGCTGTCGATACAAATTGTCGGCAATGATTCTTCAGATAGCAATACGAAAAAGGATAAAGATGAAAAGAATATAGGTAAAATCACATTCTTAACACATGAACTACGTGTAATGTATTGGGGTAGACAACGAGCGTGACCTACAGGTGTTTGTATAGAGTACGCTATCAAAAAATTTTCATTGGAGTCGAATAAAAATCGTTTATTGATATAAATAACAAAAAAAATGGTGCAATCAACTGTAGGTACGCATAAGGGTTGCATCCTTATTCACGATGATGTAGTTTATGAGCGTCATCACCTATTAGGCTATCCAGAGTATTGTCAAACAGTTACTGAGGAATATTTTTTTAAAGAAAGAATGGCTCTTAAATAAAGGGATTGCTTATTAAAGTTAGAACCATCTTCAAAAAATATCGCAAGAAAGTATTTATTAAAAATTAAGGACTTCTTCTCGTAAAAAGGTTATGTTTTAGATTGACAGATTATACCGGTTATACCTCAGTAGTTGAAATGACATATTTTGGAATGCCTAATTGTCCGCCTCAATGGGCAAAAATAGCCGACCAGCAGTTAATGTGTTAATAACTATAACAAAATTATTATTTATTACTAATTTATAGATATTACAAAAACGTTCGAGCTGGACTTGATTGGCTCTCCAGAGAAATGGAAGGAAAAACAAGAAGATGATTATTTTATAACCAACATTAACGATTTCAAGGAGTCCCTATCAAAATTCAACATTAAAAAATAATTTATTTATTTATTATATATATCACAGAATAAGAAAAACGCTTTAGTTATGTACAATTTGATAATTTAAATATACAAGTTTTTGGTATGTTTTACCAAGGCCTCCATACGTTTGCGTCACTCGCTATTGTTTTATGCCTAGTCGATGATGGTATGACAAGGGCCAACTCGGTGATGTTGGTAGGAACAAGGTAACTCACTTTGATTGCATTATCACTTTTGATTATAACCTGATCGTTGTTGTTATTTGACGCTTTGATATAGTTTAATTTGCGACGCAGCTTTTCCACGTAGTTGACGGTCATTTCTAGTATATCTGCCTTTTCCAGTTTGGCGGTGCGTTGGCCTTTCTTTCCGTTTGCATCTTTTGCAAAGTCGGACTCTAATAGAATTTGTTTCAGGGTTTCCAAGCTGTCGTTTATGCGTGCACGCCGTTTCTTTTCCATCAAAGGTTTGCGAATCTATAAAATAAATAAAAATAATTAATATATACAATTTGTAACAGTATCCTTCAACATTTTTTATTAAATTTTTAGAGAAAATCGATTAGGAACAACAGTAATCAGAAAAATTGTTGAAAAATATAAAAATGACGGTTAAAATCTACCTCTGAAATTATTTTAATTTTACATTTTGCGATATTTCTGCATTTTTCTTCTTTTTGGTACAATTTTTATTAACAAACTGTTCTTTTTAATAAGTATTGTAGAATTGAAAAATTGACAATTGGCAACAATATATTTTAAGATTTTTTGTTAAATTTTCGCACAAACTCTATATCAATAACAAAGTAGAAAAAAAGTTCATTGAATTTACACAATTTGGGCAATTTAAATCCTTATTCATAGTAAAACCACAGTGAAATAACGTATAGCGATTTTTTATATCTATAATTTAACTGAACATAAAAATTATTGAAATAGAATGCAACTTGAATTGTTATTGGTAATAGAAAACTATCATAAATATCTTTCTGTTTATTAAAAACGATGCACAATAACCGCAAAGTTCGTAAACTTTTTATTGCATGAACTATCTTACCTTTCGCGTTTCAGACACTGGTGTATGTTTCTTTGGAGTATCAGTCTTCATGTTTGCAGAGATAAGTAAAAATAAGTGAACAAATAATATGGTAAAAGAGTAACTATAGTAGTGCACACTGTCGTGTTTCGTACGATTTTGAAGAAATTGATCTTCGGCTACCTCTAGATAAACTCTTCATCCCCACCCCACAGGTATCTATTTGGCTGTGCTCTATTCAAAGAACTTTTTGGGACCGACCGATACCTCATTTAAAGGTAATTTTTCACAATCCATAAACTTTATGATATATCCGTGTATAATAAAATGGCATTGCTATTGAAAATCATTATCACCGGGGAAAAACATCTTTTGTGTTTTTATTGCACCGGTTCGCTACTTTATTGACTTTAAACGCTCTTCAAAACATACAATATTAAAAATATTATTAGATATTATATTAATACATAAAACATGCAATATTCAATCATATTATTTAAATTGCTAAAACGAGAAGCAAATTAAAAAAACAAATTGTCAAAATGATTGAGGTTAAAATTTGTTTAAACCGCAATTTTAAGTAATTTAAACAATTGCATTTTTTGCTGTACAGAATATAAATACTGAAGATGTAAAAAATGCGTAGTTAATTAATTGAACAATATTTAATAATTATTTACATCATAAGATATAAAAAGTGTAATATTGTTTGATGAGCATTTACTTTGGTGTTTTAACAAATATGGGAGTCAATCAATCAAAAACACCCTTCTTATCGAAATTTTGTAAATTATTTTATCCAATTTCTTACAATTCTAGTTAAATATAAATATACTTGCTGTTGCCAATAATTTTAGGTTATGTTATACAAATGCAAGTGTCAAAAATTACTATCAAAAAGTTGCAAAATAACATACACTTCATATCAATTTATTTAAGTTTAGTTATAAATTGAATTAATTCATATTACCTCACTGATAGTAAAATTTTAAATTATCGAATCGATTGAACGCAGAATATAATTTGTACACTTGAGCTGCTGGAGAAATAATAAGAACGATAGCACATTGTAGCTGAAAGTGAATTTTAAAATGTTATATGATGCTATTGAATAGGCATTGATAAAAACCGAAATTCGTTGGACTATATTCTAATATCGTTTTATGCATACGAATAGAGAAGAGAGATCTCTTCTCCAACGAACTTTGCTTATCTTATATGCATTGCGCATAAAGCACAGGAAGAAGGCGGAGATGTGTAAGATGACACTAACAACAAGTGAACGTTAAAATCTGATCAGCGCTCAAAAAACGAACGTAAAAAAATATCTATATCTATACATGGCAATACCAGCAGAGAGAGGCAGACTGTGCAAGTGATTTTCCGAACAATCAGCACAAAATTCAACGCTTGAATTAGTTTATAAATGTTATTTCTTTTGTGGATGAATGGCGGACCATTAATAACGTTTAAGGACACCATTTTAAAGCAATTTGACCATATTAAAGTCAATTGATTTGAGATCGAGGTGGTACATCTGGCACTTGAGCCATACATCAATATTTCGCTGAATGGAGCTAGAAATGACGAAAAATCTTTTGCTAATTGTGTGTGTGTGCCTCGCCGACCTTTTCATCCCATTCATGCCACTTCAAGTCCACAATTTTCTTCTTCTTCTCTTTTTTTCCATTCCGTTTTTGAATGAACCAGTCGTTGCTTTATATTTTGTTCACGTAACCGTAAAATATTTTATTTGTTGGCCTTTTTTACCACCGCCCGAAGCTACCAACCAACAGAAAAGTGCTTTATAACGTATAAATAAAATAAAATGTTGAGAAAAAAAGGGTATTTTAGATTGTTTGTCATCATATTTTGCTATTTTTATTACGGTTAACATGTTTACGCTACTACTTGTAGAATAAGAGTAATTCTAAACAAGTTAAATATAATCAGTGATGAATTTACCATTAGATGGTATAAGCGTGACTCTCAGCCCCCACAATTTAAAGGGCTACAAAGTAATAAAATGGTAT
Source organism: Adinopsis sp. GC000173 (assembly GCA_030264715.1). NCBI lineage: Eukaryota > Metazoa > Arthropoda > Insecta > Coleoptera > Staphylinidae > Adinopsis > Adinopsis sp. GC000173. The sequence goes on from JARJDW010010958.1 coordinate 6,856, forward strand.
GAATCGTATGAATACGTCATCAACTAACAGAAAATGCTTGATAAAGTATAAATAAAATGTATTTTTTATTACGGTTAACGTGTTTATATTACCACATGTAGAATAAGAGTAATTCCAAACAAGTAAATATAGGCACACTTTTATATCAAGTATAACTAGTGGCAAATTTACCATTAGACGGTAGAGGCGTAACCCTCAAGCCCTCTCAGTTCACCGGGCCACAGAACAATAAAATGATATGAGTAATTTGTAGTACATTTAATAACTAGTTTCATTCCAACTTATACATCGCTAGATATTGAATTGATGCTAATTGTTTGTAAAATTATAAAAAAATATGGAAATTTCGAAAAACGTTAAATTTCCTGCTATTTTCTCATTTTAGGTGATTTTATACACGTTTTATTAACAATTATAAAAGTACTGTCTTATTTACACGTTAGAAAAGTCGCCAGTAACAACAGCCTAAAAGTGGCCTTAAGTATTGTCGTTTTCTTTGTTATAGTTATCCGCTTCGCTTCATTTTTTAGAATTTTAAAACAGTTTTTTAGACGATGGCAGAAGTGTGCCTGGAAAGAACAAGCTCGAGGTCCGAATTATACTTGCTAGTAAAAAATCTTAAAGTGAGAACAGCTCCGGATTCCATTCAATTTTATTATTATTTTATATACCTAACAGTCATACTTAGTTTTAGCTAGCAATTCGATGTAAAAAGTCCAAACATCACCCTTTGGTCACATTCTTAATTCTCTAATCATACATAAATTCCTATATGTCACGCATATAAAGCACAAGTCTGCAATTTGACAGACCAGACATATAGATCTATAAAAAATATGATTCGTGATGCGCATCATTTGTAAAATTCCGCAAAGCACGAATACCGACACTATTCAATCATTTTTTACATCCGACAGTCACATTTCGCTTAGAATTCATGCTTATTTTTTTCTCCCATCTAAAACGCAAAACGTTTTTGCTGCCACTTCACTGTAAAATATCCAAAAATGACCATTTGATCACTTCCTAAATCCTCATATTCTATCCACACAAAGCAGACACGTTTGTAATTTGACCGGCCAGACCTATGGATCTACAATATAAAAAATATGTTTATAAATAATGCTAGAATATAAAATATTCAAAAATCACCCTTTGACTACTGCCTAAGCCCTAAATACTCTAATGATATTGCAATTTGATAAAGCAAACAAAGATTTAAAAAAATACGATTATGGATGCGCATCATTTGTAAAATTCCGCAAGGCACGAGCACCGACACACCATTGAATCATTTTTTACATCCGACAGTCACACTTCGCTTGGAATCCACGCTTATTTTTTCCTCTCTTGTCGCTGAACGCGCAAAGCTTTTTTGCTGGCACCTCGCTGGCTGTGTAGTTAATTATTCAACCGTAATTCCAGCTTAAATTCTCTCTCGGTGTGTGTGTGTGTTGTATTGACAATGCATGGTGATTATTTACACGTTCAATAATATTATATTGGGATGAATGACGCATTCAATTCGGCGGCGAGGTGGAAATGAAGAAGGTGGAGGATTAGATTGTATATGTATTTATAATACCATCTTAAGATTGCGCATTTTAAAAAGACGGTCGAGCGACAAAGCGTTCGGTTGGGGATTACTGAGTATAATATGCGCTCTTTCACGCGTTTCATTACAGGTAGAGGTAAAGGTGTCGAAATCTGTTTGCTCAAAAATGTTTGAGCGTTTGAGCGCAAAGATGTGATACGTGATTAATTCTGACAAGATGAAAACGTTACATTTATTCCTACTTATACTTTATGAGTTGATTTAAAATTTGGAAAACTAAAAAATAACTAAGAAAAATACAATTATGAGTTACTTTTAGACTTTTTTCAATCTGCCCCTGAATAAATAATATAATTTTAATTATTCTTACGTATTTTTATGTCGCGGCAAGGATTTCTCTGTGCAAGGGATTCCGAGACGGCCGCATAAACCGCCTGTATTTACAAAAGTTCGATACTGGTCAGGATGTAATATGAGAATTTATGCATCATTAGGGAATTTCGGAAGTGGTCAAATGGTCATTTTTTGGACATCATTAAAGTAATTTGCTTGTTGCAACAATGCAAACCAGTTTCAAGTGTAGGAACCTATAATTATGCATACTCGTGTTCAGGACGTATATGAATGGAAAATCGGCCCGGAAACATCTCAATCCCTCCAACGCTCGTTTTATTGGTTTCTTTTTTATTAACACGTGGACATTTCTAGAAAATTAATTCGAGATAAAACACATTCTATTTCATTTCAGTGTTTAACAGTTATTATAAAATTTTATAACCGTTTGTAATTTTTCAACAACTGTAACTGTCACTTCAAGTCAATCAATCTTTAAAATTTGTAATAATAGTTATTGATAAACTTAGACATTATAATAATGAATTCCGCTATTGGCTGTCGTCTCTGACAAAGTTTCAACACCTGTCTCATTAAAGAGTCTCATCTCTACCTTTTGATTACATTTTTATGTTTTACTTTTTAGAACATTGGAAGTATGAACAATGCAATTCCAGTCCAGTGTAATTTGACATTTTTGAAATTAGACGTTTTAACTGATTAGGAACAAATTGAAGACGTTTTTCGTTTCAATGTAACTAAATTTACGAACGAAAAAGCACGTTTTGTGATTGATTATAAAAGCTTGAGATTACTACGCACCACTTGCAGCATCAAATTCGTGAAGTGACCTGTTTTCGTCCCGTCATCCGCCCCGAAAATTGACAATTTTATCTAGGTTAGAGCGAATTAGTGAAACAGCAGGTAGGATCAACCAACGATCAAATTACATAAGGGTTATATAGCGCAATTTCTAAAACACAATTCCAACGAAAAAAAGGCAATAACCAAACAGTTTCATTCATTCGGAATTTTTAAGTACGGTTTCTTGGATATTCCTCTCTCGGCATTGACAATAAATACTAAACATTCTCTATTCATGGGAAACTGGAACAAAAATTAGTGGAGTAACACAAAAAAATAATTAAATGCTTAAAAATTCGGTAAATACTTACATCAAGAACATCTAGATTTTTTTACTCTACTTCAGATAACTTCATGTGTATACGATCGCTTACGAACTTACTTAGCTCATCGATAAAACTTGATTTGAATTCAATATAAGTTTTAAAATTAATATAACTCTCAACTTTGTTAATAAACTAAGAGTTATTTTAATACAAAATCCATTTTATTAATAAATCATAGAACGTTCGTAAGTGTTCGTGTTCGTATACATCTGAAGTTATCTGCAGTCATGTGACAAAAAAATTATTATTTACCGAACGCACTATAGGTTAAGTTAGAGCAAATTAGTGAAACAGTAAGTAGGATAATACAACTATCGAATTACACAAGGGTTATATGTATAGCAATTTCTAAAACACAATTCCAACGAAAAAAAACCAATAACCATACAGTTTCATTCATTCAGTATTTTTAAGTACGGTTTTCTTGGATATTCCACTCGCTCGGCATTGACAATCGAGTATATAATATGTACTTGCACGTTGCACTGTTTGGGAAAAAATACACGCATAGAGCGGCTTATTGTCGTATGTATTTTGACTCTGGCCCAGTGACAATACAATGCGTAGTGCATGTGCAGCGAGTTAGTTAATAGAGTCTGTAGTACCGTAGTAAATTTTATATACAGGTAAGTGGAGAGTATCAATGATCAATTGTTGGCCGGTCTAAAGGCAGGAAGTGGCCTATTATTGAACGATGTCTTATAAAAGTGGCCAGCCAGCACTTTGTTAAATTGTAAGTACTATTCCATTGGAAGTGTATGAATTTTAAATGTGCATCAAGGTAGGTCCGAGAAAAAAATAAGAATATTGATTTCAAATAAACACAATAGGGTTAAAAGGTAGATATACCTAGGTACTTCAACTTTACTTCAAAAACGAATGTGAATACAATATTTTATTCTACTGGTGTAATCAAGGTCGGTGCATGAAGTTTTACTTATGTGTATTTAATATTAGAACAGTTGAATATAAGAATTAAATTAGATACTTCCAATTTTCATTCAAAATCACTAGCAAATAGAATTTCTTGACAAAAACTCGATAAAAATTACGTGAGTAGCAAAAATAAATGACAAAATGAACATTTTTCTACAGATTCCACATTTATCAATCAATTTTCGGCACTTCGATCAACTTCTAAAGACTTTTATTTTACAATTTATGCAATTTATAATGAAGACTCATCAAAAATTAAAGTAGATCCGTTTTAGAAACTCTTTATACCTCGAAATGAATAATGATAATAAAAATATTAAACTTTAAAAGCACCTATATAAACCAGCCCTAAATAATTAAAAGTAACCTAAAAATTGTTGGTTTTAATGAAAATTATTAACAATTTAAATCTAGATGTTAAAATATATCAACTACATTGTATTATCAAACTAAAATGCGCTTTAAAGTATTTAAATGATATGATAATGCAACGCTTACATAAAATTATTCAAAAGTATTCAAACAATTTATTTGTTTACAACACAATAATAAACACATTTGTTTTCGTAATATATGCAACACATCAAACACGTCACAATATAGTTGCATAAGGTTGACGTAACAATTTGATATTAAAGAAGTGCTGCCTCTATGAGACTAATTGCCAACTAAACATACAGCTGACTTCGTCTAGCAAATTGAAATCATGCTTTCGTTTCTATTCAAGTGGGAATTCGGGCAGTACGTAACCTGCAGCAAAATGCATACATGTTGATAAAATCAATGCGAATACAGTTTTCTACCGCGCGAAATTCGCCAAATTCCATTTGAAAAGCACACGAGTGGCGAGGCGAGGAAACAACAAACGTAGAGTAGAGTGGTGTATCTAACCTTGACCAAGAAGCCAAACGTGAGTGAGAGCGAACGAGTTTTGCAACAACTGGAAGCGAACTGTTGTTTCTGTGAGAACCCTCACGTAAAACGTAACGTGTGTGTGTGACTGTATGCCAGTGCCACTCTACAACCACAACAGCACGACATCCGATTCGCAAAATCGCCACAATTGAATAACATGTTGTTAGTGCACTACGCACTATAAATACTACAAGTTGTACAATCCAGTCAGTCGATGGTTATACAACATCAACAAAATCGTGATTGAGTGCCCATTGGTGATTGATCATCCATCCACCACCTGAAACAGACGTGATAATAAGGTAGGTGTTGATTAAACATTGCATGTAATACATCCTCATTTATTATTGGGGATGGTTGATGATCATGATGGGTTTAATTTCGAGGGGATGCGCGGACACTTGTTGATAGGAGCGGGAAATCGTTTTGCAAAATCCAGGAACTCTGACGTTTCCATTGCTACCGCTGCTAAACAATTCAAATTTATACGACGTGATTGATTGAAAATTGAAAATGTTTGTAATCATTATTAGCATTAGCACTGGTTGTGTGTCGTTGCGTAATTGGGAATTTATGTGCAACGTCCTTAAAGCCTCGCAGCGCGTACTTTTACCACTACAGGAGTGTTGTGCTGTGATTTTGAAGGTTGTTCTAACTAGTCGAATAATTAGTTGTAATTACCCACACCAATAGTGTGTTGATGATGAATGTGTGGCCAGCCAGCCAGCCATGTTTATTCGGCTTTTGGTTCTTTTATAAAAAAATGCTTTCACTTATTAGCGAGCAAAGCAGGAGGTTTCTCTTCTGAATGTATTTTTATGATGGCCTACTTTAACAAACTGGATATATGTATTATTAAACTATAACTTGCAAGAGAACATTCTCTATTTGCGGCTGATTATCAAATAGATAATAATTGGGTGTAAAATACTCGCAAATACGGCTTGTTTACATAAGGGAAAAAACAACAATTTATACAAGTTGGAATTCGATAAAATACAAAAAAATAATAAAATACTTAAAGAATGGACGTCAGTTATGCAAGATTTTCCGCAAATTTTACCTATTTCAAGGTACTCACTTCTAGTTTTCATTTGAAATCACAAGCAATAACAATTTTTTGACAAAAACTTGAAGAAAATTACGCGAGTAGTAAAGATTGATCACAAAATAAACATTTTTCAAGCAGGTTTCGGCAAATCTTTATGCAATCTACTTCTAAAGACCTTTATTTTTCAATTTACAACGACAAGTAGCTACTTTTCTACTTTAACAAACCGTAACTTGCGCCTATCTGAAAGAGAACATTTTCTATTACCGGCTGATTATCAAATAGATAATTGGGTAAAATACTCGCACACACGACTTGTTTACATATGGGAAAAACAACAATCTATCCAAGTTGGAATTCCATAATATCCACACGTGAATGAGTAACGTAAGAAATATTAATTTGCATGCATAGTTTCATTTGATACTCTACTGTACAATTTGTGTCATTTTATAGATTGTTTAATAATAAACGCTTCTGATTCTTATTTACTTTGTGCTGGAATAAATTGAACTAATATTATATAAGAATATCGAAGGATAAGGAATTTGAAATGGTTACATATTGTAGCTTTACCTTGTATTCATTAGTAAAATGTTTTTTTTTATTTGAATATCTTTTTTTTCTAAAGAAGGTAAACAAGTAAAACTAAAACTTGCTATTGGTATATTGTTTAATAAAGATTTGGGCATCGATGTTTCCAAAGTTTCATATCAAAACCCAAAGATGCACAAATGAATCTGGAAATATTGGAAAATTTGTGACGATCCTTAACATGTTTCATAATAAACGTTTTTGATGCTTGCAAAATGCAAATATATTTTGTGTTTAAATAATTTGGATTAAAATGATAGAAGAAAATCGAAGGATAAAGAATTCGAATTGCTAATATATTGTAGAATTAATTTATATTCATTAGTTTTATTGAACATTATTTTTTTCTCATTTGAATATCTCTTTTTCTAAAGAAGCTAAAATAGTAAAATATCTAGTAAAACTTGTTATTAGTGTATCTATTATTTAATAATAAATTGGGCAGGTTACACAATTTTCATTTGAAGACGCAAAGCGATTTTTCTCTAAAAATTATTATCTAATTTGCGTAAATGAATTTGGCAATCTCGTAAAATTTGTTCAGTTACGAAAATTGTTTAAAAATAAACGTATATCTAAACTATTACCAAATGCAAATATATTTTGCGTTTCTATAAATTGGATTAAANTCGAATTTGTGTAAATGAATTTGGCAATCTCGTAAAATTTGTTCAGTTACGAAAATTGTTTAAAAATAAACGTATATCTAAACTATTACCAAATGCAAATATATTTTGCGTTTCTATAACTTGGATTATAATTATGGAAGAAAATCAAAGGATTTCAAAATTTTCATTTGAAGACCTAAAGTAGTTTTACTAAATTCAAGTATTTCGCTTCAAATAAATCTGGGAATATCGAACAATTTATTACTTTTCATAAATTGTTTCATAATAAACGCTTCTAGCTCTTACAAAATGCAAATTCATTTTGTGTCGGAATAATTTGAACTAAAATTATATAAGAATATCAAAACATAAAGAATGCGAAATTGTAACCTATTGTATTCATTATAATTTCATTAAAAATGATTGTTTTATCATTTAAATATATCTACTTGCACAAAAGAAGTACAACAAAAGAGTACGTTTTTTTTTTAATTAAAACTTGTTATCAGTACCTACATGTTGTTTAATAAGGAATTGGACACTGTGCTTACCAAACTTTAATTTGAAGACGCAAAGTGGTTTTGCTCAAATGAATCTGGCAACTACTACTGGTTGAAACTATGCTGAAATTAAATCAGAATATCAAAGGATAAAAGTCTTTGTAATGGTAAATTATTACTGCTTTGCTTTGTATTCATTAAATACATTCATTCCTCGCATTGGATGACAGAAAAATATGTCAAGTATGCTTACATTCTAACTAATTCACATCATATTTTCTAACTACGAATTCAGTTCAGTAGAAATGATAGGTTTTTCTACAAACTGATTATGATTCATTTATCTTGGTGCTTTTTGGGTATATTATGTTTTTTTTATTTAAATGTAACGAAAAGTAGTGCAAAAAGAAATCGTTTACAACTTTACAGTACTAGGCAGCAATGATACAGTCAATTACACATGAATTATTATGCTCGCTTTACACGCTAGGATTTTGTCTGGCGTATATGTAAAATTACCTTCTATTTATCCATTCACAAGAGTTCCAAAATATTACCCCAATCCTAATTGTATTAATGTCTTTAGATATTTGTTTTTCAATACGGATGTTCGTAAAAGTCTTCTGTGTATAAAATTGAGTTTAAAACGCGCAACTATGTACAAAAATTGAATACTGAAACCATTAATTAACAAAACTACACGTACTTAGATGTAATCCGTGCAGAAACATAAGAACCATCATAAATTAGACCAATCCATAAATAGTAGTATAGTGGATTAGATGATTAATATTTGATTGGAGAAAAAGTTGCTTACTGTGCGTGCCACACTATATAAATTACATGATCCCATTTTAAAAAGTACAGTATAAATGTTAGACAAACTAATCAACAGTAGACTGGATTGGATGATTTATGATTGTTTTTCTATGCGCTATATTCACGTAGATATTTTTTAAGACTCTTCCTAAAAGCGAAACTGTGTATTTTTAAAAATAATTGTTGAAATAAGTGAACGTTAACTTTTTTTTTTCAAAATGCATTTTACAATGTTCTTTTAATTAAAACTTGTAGTCTGCATACTATGTATGCATGTACTAGCTACTTTAAA
>JARJDW010010961.1:0-25618 GCA_030264715.1 Adinopsis sp. GC000173
ATTAGTTTGCGGCATCATCAAGGAACAGTGGTTTCGATCGATATGTTAAACAAGATAAGAATTGTATTGTTATACGTATGTCAATATAACTTTTATTTGATCTCTAATTAGAAAATAATGAATGACATGAATTTATTGAATTAACTTACATATTTCTAATTCAATAAAATAATGTTTGTATTTTATAAATTTGTAGTAATAGGGAAAAATGGGGGGGGGGGAATAGAGTACCCTAAGAATAATTGAATATTGATCTTAAATAACAAATAAATTGCAATTAATGTACATGAAAGAGTAACTAATATATTGTCTAGATAAATGTAAACAATTTACGAATTGATATAATTTAGTATTAAAAAATAAAAAAAGGGTAAAAATCTTGAAGGGGTAATGGCGAAACTGTTAGGGTAATTGCGCCCTAACAAATAAAATAGGCAAAAAATGTAAACTCATCGCTAAATATACGAAAATCACATTTGTAATTATCAGGTATGTCCTGTAAACTGCATCCCGAACATAATTCATGACAAATGAAGCTAGAAACAAAAATAATTGTTATATACATATTGGGTTGGCAAGAAAGTAAATGCGTTTTTCTAGTATGATTCAACTCGAGCGGCACTCAAATATCTGACTTCTAAATAAATTCAAGACGATTTAAGTGACTTCAATCAATATGTGTGATACATTAAATCTCCCTGCAATCTGTCGAATATTATATTATTTTATTATATGACGGTCCTCTTTAATTAACACTATGTTTTGGTCATAATAACCTTCAATAGGCCAATCGGAACGTTGCTCAACTTTCAGCAAAAAATCTCCACAATGGATTTTTTAAACAAATTCTGACCCGTGCGCTTTGTTACACAATCATCATCATAAATATCACATATTTCCTTATGGGCCTGAGCATCTTTCTTTTCTTTGCGGAAACAAAATAGTAAAATATGCCAAAAATGTTCATTTTTGCGCTCCATTTTAGAATTGTATTAAGCAAACAGTTTTAAAAGAAATCACAAACCATGTGCTTCAAAAGACACTTCTATGTGACTAATATCAAATGCCAAAAGAGCGCATTCATCATAAACACAAGTCATTCAAAAAATGTAAAAACATTTGCTATATGTGAAAAATGCATTTACTTTCTTGCCAACCCAATATAAAAAGAATTTGGCTTCAATTTTTATGCGCAATTCAGTTATAACAGAAGACACGAAATACTATATGTAAGAGCTGCTAATTTATTTGTTGAGGATCTGTGGTCATTTTGCAGTATGTTAGCTTTTACAATGTTTGTGAGGCACTGATGTGTTTATCTAATTACTACACTTAATAATTTTTGAGATAGACATTAGCCGGCGGTCGTCATTTCCTATTCCCTAATATTTGTTTGCTTTCTTAATAATTAAAAAGAATTAACAAATTCATTAATAGATTTCTTAAAATATTCATATGAAATCAACCTTATACAATAGACAGGTATATTGATTTTTTGAAGTCATCAAATCATCATTGCTTCTAGCATTAAATGTCGTATACTAATCAATTTTTGCTGCAACATGCCCTTAGTTTATCCCTGAATTGTGTAAATTAATTGTATACAATTATTAAACAATCTAATCATATCTCCATATTATTCCAATCTCAGCAAAATGAATTAATTAATCAATTAGCTAATAGCTAATTCAATTGAGTATGCATCCATATAGGTATGTAATATTCAACTTTTACACTACACCATATACATATTAAAACCAATTAAAAGTGCAGCTTACTAATATTACTAACAATAACAATCTAATACTCTTAAGTACAATAGAATAGTTAACATATTATAATGATTTCTCAATAATCTTTCAATATTAAATATAAATAATTATACGTTGCAATTAAAAGCATAGAACGAAGAGTCAGCAGATTGCAAAGCAACAAAATTAAATATTATAAATTTAAGTGTTCATCTCTTGACTTACACTTAAAAACCAAAATCTTGCAAAACGAAACACAAAATTAAGTTTGTAAGCGATGAGATAATATTTTCAAAAAACAGCAATCGCTGATAGCTGCAATAAGATATTTAATTTTTTATCTCTAAAATATCCACTGGCAGGTTAGTATGTATTAAATAGGAAAATAGTTAATTTTCAATAGTATAAACGCAACATCCTATAGATAGAAAAATTGGGGGCGAATAATTATTATTAGTTTTGCCACAGATATTTCAAAATATTGATTTATATTTGAAAAGCTATTGTAATTATATACCTTTTTTAATGTCATTGCTTCAACATTTGCATAAAAACGGAAAAATTAATAACATTTATTAATTCCAGAGTAATATCAATAAAAATTTGATGAAGTGTAACATAAATTGCATGACATAGTCCCACTCATCGTCCTCATCATATACATGCTAATAGTTTGAATATGTGCGCGCGTATTACAATTAATTGCTAATTATAAGTAGTAGCAATAATTAATGTCAATTAGCAAAGCGTTCAAGCACATTTGCAATAAACCTGACTCCCGCTCAGATTCGCTCTTACGTTGTTCGTGTATGAACGCGCATACGTATAATAATTGAACGCAATTTTTACAAATTAATTAAAAGATAATAGATTGCTAATTACTAAAATTAATTGGAACGACGTAGATGCGAAGCTCGATAATGAATAACACTGATAGGAAGTGTTTTAGCACACGTGTATTACAACTTTTACTAATAAATTTTAATGAATTATTATTATAATAATTGATAATTGTAATATTTGAAATCAAAATGGTTTTAATTAGAAAATACATACATCTCTAATTGTTATTTAACATATGAACTGGCAATTACTAAGTTTAGATCACCAATTTGAATTTATTTTATTAATGCAACCGCACTATTAACTCGACTAATGAAGTTAAAACATAATGGTATACTACTGTACAGCAAATTCTAGTTTACTGATGAATTTCTACATTTTCACTTAGATTTGGAATGTTTGTTTTACGGCCAATTATAGATCAATGTATTGCAGAAATACTCGCATGCATTGGTTTCTGCATTACAATTCAGTAGAATCAATGATAAGATAAACTACGAATTGAAGGAAAATAAATCTGGCTCACAAAAACAAGATTATCTGTTTGAAACGAGTCTAAATTGTTATACACGCATTGTTGCAATAAACTATATTTGTCTCTATAGTTTCTATAATTAACCCTCTCAATGACTTTCGCACAAAGCAATTAAACTTTTGGGTGTAAACTATAGAAAAAATGCCTACAATTTATCGCATGGCTTTACAAAACAAATTTACACGCAATTTTCGCAGATATTTTTCATATGTATATTAACATGGCAATAAAGAATTCGATAATTTAGCCCAAGCATGTGTGTTATTGCACAACTGCCACCTAACAAGTAGCTCCGTATGTAAGTTTATAAGAGAATTTATTTTGAGATAATTTAGTAAGTTTATACAATATAAAGCATAGCAATAGATAAAATTGTATTAATTCAGTAAAAATTATTTAATAAAGGAATAAATCTTGGTTTAGTTTTATGTTCTTTTATTTGCGTATTGCTGGCAGCAGTTTTGCCGTTTGTCATACCAGGATTCATAAACCAGGAATTTTATTATATATTAAAGAGTTTTATCAAGTAACAACCTCTCCAATTAACTATATTAAACATTAGTTATACACTTTAAATTTTAAAACAAAACTATGACATTAAGTTGCAATCTATTAATATTTTAAAAGATTAGATTAAATTTCCTAATTTATAAAGCAAAATAGGTCTCATGCCATAATAAAACGTAAATATTTTTATTGTCAAAGTATAGAGAGTTAACGATGAAATAATAAAATAAGCATACGAATAAATCTTGTGCAAAATGTTATTGTATAGCTTTGAATAAATCAAGTCAATGAAGTGAAAACTCTGTGATGATTCAATAACAAGCTATACTTTATAAATGAAACATGCTTGATCTAATAGAATGGCAACCCAATCAATGGATATATAAATAAATTTGTGAAGTAGAAAATCTGTGATTCTTACGTGTTGCTCCCACCAAATAGATGTTTATTTCTGCCTAACCTTATGCAAATTTCTTATAGGTTAATATAGCAAGTATAGTTGATCTAGTATAATTCCAACTAATCAAATTGTGGATGGATGGCAAGGAGATTAAATCAAATGGACATGAAACAACAATGATGGTTGGCTTATAACTCGCTTGCATCTCCACATAGGAGGATTTTCGCTCAAACAAGCTAAATTAAATTGTAACTGCAAGCCTAAACATAAACAACAAACTGCAAATTGAAGAATTTACAGATTAATACATTATTCTTGTGCCATTTCTAATTAAATATCAAGAATTGTCTATTGGATTCTATTAGATAATTGTATCAAATCAACTTTTATGTATATTATATTTAACCAACTAGAATGTTAATAAAACAGTTTGGATACAAGCTCTTGGTGAGCCATGATATGAAAATATAAAGTAAAAACACAAAAAAAACAAAATTATGATACATTTATTAAATATCGACGCGTTTTACACTGTTAAGTCATAATCAAAACAGAAGTAAAGATACTTTACACTACAATTTACATCTAAATTTAGACAAAGTAAAAATGTTATAACAAGCAGGAAAACAAGACAAAAATTCAGACTAAATTGGATTAGCGGCTTGGTTTACATTAACAGTTCAATAAAAAGCTAGTTGCTTACATCTTCTTGCTCATTAAGCTTAATAAGATAGGAAGCACCTGTTTATAAATACTTATAGCGACTTTTGTTAATTGTTTGAAATGTTTTAACATTTTATATAAAATCATTGATTTTGCCATGTATTTTCTAAGCGATTCGGATCAAAGAAATTTGATGAATTTAAGAATAAAGCACGCATTTGAGCGTGACAACTTCCGTGCTCCCTCCTTTCCATACCATTCGCTGCGCGAATTCTCGCATGAATTTTGAGGCTGAGGTTGAGGTTGAGGTTTCGACAGGCAGGCAGTCGCTAGTTATATAGTGGAATGAATTCTGTGTTCGAGTAGTATTGTACGATAGAGACGTTAAACGAAAATCGTTACGAGCCCAATCAATGCCAGCATAATAATAATTAATATTAATAAGCGGAATTTAACTAAAACACGATTTATAAAATACGTATAATAGGATTGGAATGATTTTGCAGCGCAAAAATGCGCACTGCTCGTAAATTGATGACAGCTGAAATAACATTTATATTGCAGCAATAGTAGTATTTTCAAAGGATTATTTATGTATTATAGGCAACTAAATACACTCCAATAGTAAGTTGTATTACTCTTACTGTATTTATTCACAACATAATAATAAATAATAGTAAAAAGAAATATATACTTCAATGCACAAAGAATTTTATTCAGTTTATCTATGTATTTCGGTCATAAAGACATCAGTAGAACTAAAATGTAACTGAAGGTATAAAAATTATGTGATGTGCAAAGATGATAGGTTGACTTTTTTTGTTATGAATGAATATTTCCTATACAGCATGTATTTTTGATGTCATCCATGCAGTATTTTTTGTTTTCGATGTCCAAATGATCGGATTGTTGAATATATTCTTTAAATATGATTCAAATATATATTGTTCCACATATGAAATATCAATTAAGTTGCATTATAGAGGAGAGTTGCCGAAAGCGTACTGGTTTCATAAATCGTACCAGCTACCGTTTTACGTTATTATTTTCAATATCTGATATCTAGCGGCATATTATGAAATTAAGTATGACATTATTCTTATAAAAATTAATTTTTGTGCATTACAATACTTATATGTGTTATTCTAGTTCAATTTTAAAAACATGTAAGTTGGATGTTAATTTTTGTGTTTTACACATAACGATTATCTTTCTAAAAGCTGTTTGATTACATTTATTTTCATTTCAAACAAATTTGCAATATCATATTTTACTTCATTTATTTTGCCCTAATTGTAACAAATAAATAAATATCATTGTTATGTTTACTCAGAAATAAGTTCATTTAATACGATCTCAGTAACAGATGGGTACGTTTTAGGATACCAATTGCCTAAATCGTACTTCTTCAACACTTTCAAAATAGAGCATTTTTATTATTAATAAATCTTTATAAATGTATTTATGTTATATCAATTAAAAAATAAAATGTTCCTTTAATATTGTATTTAAGAAAAGCCTATGTGCATTTCGGCTATACAGGCATCATCATTCCTGATTTAATTAATTATTATTCTTTGATATTATAATAGTGGTTCACCAACGAATATTTTAAAGTTTATTAAGTTGCACTATTTTTACAATAAGTTGTTTTTTATTATTATTAATAGGTAACATCTAAATGCACAAAAACACTATTTACATAATAATATTCTATATTCATTATTCAATGTTGTATCTTAGTAGAACTAGATTTAAACTACACATACACAATAAGAATAATTAATGTATTGTACAAAGTGGACCAAAATGATATTAACAATGCAATTGCATTTGTAGTGCTGTTAAGGACAGATGTAAAGCTTTGATCTTATGATATTGAAAATTATGAGCCTTATTTTTTCTTTTAATTTTTAACTGTAAATAGATACATCGACTTAGATTAAACCCTACATTGTAGTACGATTAAACTCATTGAAAAGTAATAAGAAATATTAAATTTCAACTTTTAATCTTAAAAGGAAATCTCTTCACTCATTAACAAGTTAATAACATAATTTGTGTGCGTTCCTTGATTTTTTATTTCTATACTTTATCATTTCGCAGCATAATGAAGCTCGTTTTACAACTAGTAAATGAACTTAGTAACTCAGATAACGTAGCAAAAAGTAGTCAAAGTTACAAACTTTTTATTCGTTAATAAATTGTACTATATATTGAATATGTCGTCGCGACAGAAAAGCGCTGCAATTATCTAATTCTATTCTTAAATCGCGCTCTATTTTCAACAACAACAACGACAACGACAATAAAACACTAAACCCAGTTTTGCGCGCTGTATGGACGCTTGATGATGCAACAAAACATTCATATTTTCTTAACAACGCTCATCATCGTCCGTTTTATTTATTAAAAAAAAAACGAACGAAACGCAACACAAACACGCTGCACGCTCTATATTTAAACTTTTCTAAGTGCCTCGAGACGTGTATGTGTGTACAGCGTACGGTAAGCGTTAAAAAATATGATGCGATATGAAAAACAAGCGCGCATTTATGTACAAGTATGTGTGTACAAACATACTGATTGACTAAAAAAAATATTATTGATGATGATTTTGTTTCATGCTTTTTTCGTTTGATTTTAATTGAATTTATTTTATGATTAAATAAATATTAGATACTCTGTTCCAAAATAAGTGAGCCATTTACGATTTTAATTTGTTCCAAAATAAAGCTCATTTTCGTAGTATATATATTGGGTTGGATAAAAAGTTCGCAGCGTTTTTATATTTTCTTCTTTTTTGCCTGTTCTACAAAACTGTGCTAATCGTCTTCTTGATTAATATATTTTTCTATTACTTTTACGGCTTAGAAATGGAATTTCCAAAAGGTAAAAATCAAAATTTTCGACATCTGCTCTTATTTGCATTTCATCGAGACCAAAAGGCTGGTGAAACAGCCTTTGCTTCAGTTTAATGTCAATGCAAAGAAGAGCTGGTGTCGAAATTTTGATTTTTACGTTTTGGAAACTCCATTTCTAAGCCGTAAAAGTAATAAAAAATTAAAATAATCAAAAACNTTATCACATCTGTCTAGTGATGGGTAATAACTGTTGACAGAGACTCTGTCAACTTGCATTCAATCAATCAAAAAAGAAAATGTTTCCAATCAACAGTAGCGATCCGCCACCGATAATATTTTTTGTAATCTTCCTCGCGCTCACCACTTCGCAAATCATCGAAAAATTTCTTTCGATCTACTTAAACGTCCACTTACCGCGTAAAGTAATCGCGCTGACAGTGATACTAGTGGTCTACTACCTTATCCCCATCGAGCCAAAGTTCATGGTGCTAATCAAAGAAACGCTCAACTTCCCACCGGAATACCTCTTCACCTTCTTCTATCCAGCGTACGTGTTGCGCATCGTGCGTACCCTCGACAAGGGCGTGTTCATTCGCATGCTGCCGATCTCGCTGCCGCTCAGCATGTGCACAACGCTCGTTGGCATCCTCAGCGGCTTCGTCATGTCGACGCATCGCGATGGATGGTCGACGAACGACTGCTTGATTTTCGGTATGTTTTTCGTGAATACACAGCCGTTCTTCATGAACTACATACTTGGCACGCTGGAAAAGTACAAGATCGTGCAGCACATTTTGATGTCGGAGGCGCTACTCACCATCGTATGGATGCAAATCGTCAATGGTATTTTTATAGATGTATATAGAGGTAATGTACACAGTGCGACACAGGTTGTCGAAACGCTAGGGATTGAAATATTCGGCGGGTTGCTGGTTGCTTTCTTATTAAGCCGAATCGTTGCGCTGCCCTTGAAGTACATAGTGCTGGACGTTGAATCAACAGCGGTGTACATCATATGTGCGCTGATGGTGTGTTACGTAAGTGTGCAGCAAATATACATCAGCGGTTACTTGACGCTGCTATACATTACGATGCATGTAATAACAGAACGTACGAATTACGCAAGTGGCAAAGAAGCCGCTTTGAAAGTGATGATCTATACATTATTTTTGTTTATTGAATTATCGTTATTTACCTTTTGCTTCATGCGACTGTTGCTGTTGAAAGATAGTGTCTTCGACTTCCATAGCGTGTATATCTACTTGTTCCACTATGTGATTTTAATGACACTACGCTTCTTCTTCACTGGAGGGCTATTCCTTATCATGCGTCGATTGAAAGCGCATACTCTGAATACATCAACATGCTTTCTGGTCGGCTTGGTATGTCCCATCAACGATTGCAATTTACTGTACATTATATTGCTGATAAGGGATGAAGCCACAAAGCATATTGCAATGATTTCCATTCCTTATGTGGTCACCGTCGGTATATGTTCGATTCTCATCAACAACACCGGTCTATCAATCATTCTGAAAATAGTAAACGCTAGTAATGCATCGACGAAACGCATCGAAACTATAAACACCGCCTTGCAGTACATCACCTATCATCGGGACCTATATATCAACACGATGAAGGCGACCAAGTATATATACAATATTTTGTTTGCTCGTAAAATTATCTATCAGCATTATAATTGATTGATTTATTAGATTGTTCAGTAACACAAATTGGCCGCTGGTGAGAAAATGGACGGTGTTGAAACTGTCGGCGCCCTATCCGCGATATCTCACACAATTTATGTCGGTGAACAACAAAACGACGGATGTGCCGCAATCGCGTCAATGCTGTGAAAAGTGTCCGCTCGACAGCAACGTCGATTACAATTTGGAGAATTATTAGTGAGTATATATGATTGCGGGGCAAAATATAATGTAATTGTAGCGTGGGTTGTGTGCTTGCTTTTCAAACAGCAAAGATTTGAACGAGCTAATAAGATTGATGAAGGTGCACGTTGCGAAGCAGCGCGATTTGGGTTTTATCTCGCCGAAGGCCGTACCGTTTCTATGCGAAATGATTGACATGTACAATACGCCCGAAGTGAATAAATACGAGCAATTAGAGAAATTGTTCAAAAAGCGCGTAAGATCATTATCGCAATTGAAAGGTGTATTGTTAAATAGCGAAAAAAATGTGCATTGAGGAATAAGCTAATATGAAATAACTTGTGAACGTACTTAACCAGCCGTAGATCCAAGTTATAAAATGTAGCATATCACTATTTAACTATCAACCACTCCAATTGTATTAGTACTAATTTGTTTTTAATATACAGCATAGTGTGTTGATCCTACGCAAAATCAACAAGAAATTCTTCAACATAGAATGGGGCGACTGTCAAATGCCACGCAAATACTACCGTCAAATTTGCTACAAAATCACAGCGAATCGATGGTTTCGCTTTTTGATCTATATGGTGATCATATTCAGTCTACTACCGGTTCTGCTGGAGTACGTGAAAGATCCAATAATACAGCGCTTTCATCATCTCGAACTGTACATCTACACCTTTATCTTCTTCATCTTTGCCGGCGAGTTTGTGCTGACGATACTCTCCTACTCGTTTATCAAAATTTGCGCCGATGGTTTTCGCACCTACTTTCGCTCGCCCTGGCATATCCTCGACTTCATATCGCTGTCGCTAATGTCTATTGAGGTGACGATGCAATGGTACAGGGCGCTATATGACGTACCTTTATCGGGCACGGCACGTGAGGTGTTCTTCTGGTTGCGCATGCTGCGAGCGCTGCGTTTGTTTAAGTTTATCACGACGGCGATCCCAACGATTCTGATTACGCTCGAAGCAGATATGGAGTATCGCACAAACTTTGCCGTCGAGATTACCCTGGCACGTTTCCCATCACACAGTAACCTTTGAACATCTTTGTAAATTAAACTTATTTTTAGGCATTCAATACGGTATTATATTATGCGCAGAATGTGGTTCAGCAATATAGCGAACAAGATTTTTATAAAACTATCCAGCAGGTCCTCTATGAAGACTTACTCATGACTTATACCATAATAAATCGAGTGCAAACAGAGCTACCATGGCTGGTCACCACCTACAAAACGAAGCAGATTTTGGGCGCGTGTAGACAGCGAATGATGTTCGGATTGGAGTATTTAAAGAGTTCTGGTAGGTTATTCATTTCAATGCATTATTAAACGAGATTAATACGTTGTTAATGAAAGGTTTGGTCGATTCTTATGAGCACACCCTGTTAACCAAGTCGATCTACAATAAGTATAAACGCGTTAAGCATCTGGCTAAAATACGTCCGACATTGCCAATACAATTATTCTATGGCATTCCGTGGATGAAATGCGGGCAAAATGTTGAGGCGTTTCTAAGGCAAAACTCAACCGTACGCTTTTTCTCAAAGGGACAAGTACTTTACGCTAAAGGCAATCGAGCGGATGCGGTTATGATTGTTATATCAGGTTTTTGATCAAATTGTACGGGGTGAGTCATGGTAACCAAGTTGTTTTGAATTAGCGATAAAACCTCTGCATATTATTGAGATGAAAAATGTTCATGATTTATACCAGACCGAGCTTAAGTTAGAACTTAATTTTACCTGCGGTTCAAAATTTAGTTAAAAATGCTCAGATTTGAAACGTTTTGATGAGAAAAACTCCTAAAAACACTCGGAAAGTCAAACATTTATTGGAAAAATTACAGAGTTTTGCACCTTTTTGTAATAGTCCTCCACAAACTGACAAATAACCTTAGTAGTTTCTATAAATTAAAGCCCATATACAGAAATCAACAGTGCGGACATTGACTAGTTATTTTTTTACTTAACTGCAAGAAATTTAAGCCACTTTTTAACACAAAATAGTTGTATGGCAGTTATTTACTATATTGACCATTTATTTCTCTAAGATTTTTAAGACATAGCATTAATTTTACGCATATTACACTTAATCGTCGTGCTACGACGAATCCCAGACATCTCACACATTAGTTTAATATATAAATTGAAAGTACAATTATAGTTTAAGCATTGCTGGAACTTAGATCATCCTCGTCCAATTCGCCGCTGAGAAATGTTTTTATGTAATATGAATAAATACACACCCATATATAAATATTGAGAACGAGCATTCCGACAAATGTCATGATGAAAATCGTATTAACTTCCTCAACAATTTTGGCAGCTGCGCAGACACACATAAGTATCACTTCAACTGCGTACCATACTATGAATGGTAAGACGCAGAATCCGATTTCATTTGCGTACCCGTAAAAGAATAAAATTAAAAGTGCGACTTCGATGGCAGATGCTATATATTCGGCATATATGAAATTCTGTACGTGTATATACATTAATCCAACCAATAGAATCTTCGTCTGTGAGTCTCCTGTTTCGATTACCAGTTCTGATTGTCCTGATATCTCGCCGCCTACTTTAATTACAGCTAGTGCAAATATAAAAATTGTCCATGCGAGAGCACCCTGCTTCAATGGAAAACAACAGCAACAATTATCAAGTAATAATGGCATACTTGTAATTAGGGTTTATAAAGAAACCATTCGCGTGGCTAAAAAATGAACAGTACGAAATTTTGACAACTTCATAAATTAACTTAATTTTCATTAACCATTTGCAATAAATTGAAAAATGTCGCCATAACAACGAATCAATTAGTTAATAATTGGTTGATTTACATTGACTTTAACATGGGAATCTATTGAGGTGATTCCACCCGAATTATGTTAATTCGAAACAATTTGGTTGTTGTGACTCATCCTGTATAACTCTCATTGTATTTATAACATTTTTAAGTACTGCAGGTCTAGTAAAATGTAAGTATACGCCCGATAATGAAATTATAATAAACATTCGAAACGGCGTCTTACCGATTGTCGATAACTTCAACATAACGAGGGTGTCAAACTTTAACGATGCATACATTCTAATCGGTAATGGAATGGGCGAGCTATCGATATTGACAAACCGAGCATACAATTGTGACATTATCGCCGCGTCGGATGTGCGCGTCTATAACATCCCGGCGCATTACATTCGCCTTGCAATGAAAATGAATCCAAATCCGATACACGGGTAACATTCAAATATAAAGGCATATGCTTAAAAAAATTAACGCACCTATGTGTTGTATAGTCTGTCATCTATAATGTGGAAGTACAAGGTTCATGCGTTGGCTAAGACGATGCTGCTTACCAGCCCTAATCTGGACTTCAAATCGGTGTGGGACGTGCATGAAAAATTGTCGCGCGCATTCGTTCCCACACTCATCTGCTACAACATTTTCGTGGTGTTGGACGAGATTGAGGATGTGGTGTTGGTTGACGGACGTGTCACCGACGATTATACGAAGGTTGAGTACGTCGCACCGTGTCATTTACCGCACTCTGCAGCGCGATTAGTTCTCCATCAAGAGAATGAACGGGCACCCGCCAAGTTGCTGATAATTCCCAATGACAGCGTCGACACGTACAAGTTGATGGAGAAAGAAGAACGCATCGCTGTTTTGGTAAAACATAAAACAATTAACATTTATTATTAATTAACAACTATTTTATAATAGAAAAAGCATGATATTCTTCGATGTCCACACCATATTAAACGATCGAACAAACGTACAATGTATCGCAAGTTGCCAGATCCCGCTTTTAATCTTAATGTGAGCCCGTTTTTATCGTCAAGATTGAACGAAAATTCAATTCCAGCCACGAGTCGCGAAAGTTTAAATGCAGTTGCTTTAGAGGAGCGATCCTCTATGTCGAGAAGCGAATCAGTGTGCGAGACGAAACTTGAAGAATCATTTAATGTGTTACATCAATGATGTGTAAATTGTATTAAAAACGTTCAAGAACTTTTCCGTATCTTCCAGATGAGTATCCACAACATCTTCTTCTTTAGCTTTTAAGCCCTTTAATAATGTTATTTTATACTTGTTATTAATAAATTGTTTCTAGTTTAATTATATATTCATACCACCTTGTCGACGATACGCTTGCGTTTGCGACGCAAATCACGTCTTTGTATTCCAACTTTGCTTTGCGTAAGCAAGTAGCAATCTGGATGATTAATCTAATATTTTTAGTAATTAATTAATAAATGTGATAAGTAATTATAATATAAGTTAAGTGTACCCGTAATTCAGCTATACCTTCAATGTGCTCCATAATATCGTATTTGTTGAGACCTTCCATCGGAATAAACATTAATTTCGCTTCAACCTTACGCCGTATATTGACAAAGCTACTTTCAGCCATGCAAATCTTTACCACCGATCTTTTAGTATAATGATAATGCGATATTTAATTTTATAGTAAATAGTATTACATTCATCGGACAGGTAAAAAGTAATCTACTACACAGTGAAGTAATAACTATGTGATTCTAATACACTATGATAGTGATGGCGTCAGCTATCGGCAGTTACTTTTTATCTGTCGCATCCGATAAATAACGTAACGTGTGAAAGAGCCCTTAGTGTGTGTGTATGTGTTATTTATTTGCTTACCTTGGAATGTAGCAAGGCGCTACGTAAATATCCTTCGAGTAATAGTCGACGATAATGCCGTCCAATAATATAATATCCTCAATTACATCAACGACGTTCAGTATGCTATAGCATGAAATGTTCGGCACGAAGGCGCGCTCCAGCTTAATCGCCACGTCAGTGATCGTCAGCGATTCATAAATTCCAGTCGAGAGTAAAATCCGCGCCGCCAAATTGATGGTCGCATATTTCCACATACGCTCTTCTAAACTGGAAAATGAAAAACACGCGCTCATTAATATCAATCAATAACGTAATTTGACATAATTATGGAGCATTATTTCATAGTTTTTGCCTTATTATAGTATAAATGAATAAAAAAACAAATATTTTATTATAACATATTAAATAGTTTAATATTATAAGATTGTACCCATCAACTGGATCGCCAATATATCTGCTTGCATTCTGTACAATTTTCTTTTCAATCACCAGCACTTTGGTTTCCATTTGTGCAACAATTCTACAAGAGTACGGCCGTCGAGTGAGCAACGATAACTCACCGAATGAGTTGCCAGGAATGAGAAAGTCGAAAACTTGTTTATCAAAATGCATAAACTCAATGTAATCAATTATCGGTATGG
Organism: Adinopsis sp. GC000173; assembly: GCA_030264715.1. Taxonomy (NCBI): domain Eukaryota; kingdom Metazoa; phylum Arthropoda; class Insecta; order Coleoptera; family Staphylinidae; genus Adinopsis; species Adinopsis sp. GC000173. The sequence continues at coordinate 14,751 of JARJDW010010961.1, forward strand.
TGCCGTTTTCACGCACTTGCTCAATTAGATCCTGATTCGGAGTGTAAAACAGCTTACACACGCCCGATATGATAATATAGACCGAATTTGAAAAATCGCCAACGTCACAAATTATGGTATTGGATGGATAGGTGCGCGTTGTCGAGTGTACAAGCAGATAATCGGGGATGCTCTGCTGCAACACCAGCCATGATATGCTGATGAAAATTTCACCAATCGTTGGCTCATGTAAAATGGCATGAAAGCGCGTTTTTGCTTCAGCGGTTTTAATCACATTTTCCAGCTTCTCAAAGTCGTTGTCATCGACGTAACCTACACAATAAGGGGTACAATAAATTGTATATGATATACTGGATTTTACGAATTATAAGAAGCTACGAACTAAAAGAAGTACCATTATTTTGTAAGAAATATTTAAAAAACTATCTGCTTAAGTTATCAAAGAAGTAGCTGAGGTAATGCTTGGTTAGAACATTTTCCTATTGAAAATAACATGCTAGTCCTGCATTAACTAGAATGAATCTTTGAGTTCGTAAAATACGGTAATTAATACCTGATGTTTTTAACGAATCCAGTGCTAATGTCATGGAACGTATGGTGCCAAATAAAACCTGCAACATCTTGACGCGTCTCGCAATCCATGGCCGTTCAATCTGCACCTTGGCGAGCATCTCTAGCAATTCGCAACGATCGCTGTGGATGCGTTCGCGCATCTCCTCACGCATCTCCACATTGTCCACAAGCGAATTCAACTTGGATAGTATCTCATCGTAGCAATCTTTCACCGTCTATATAATAAAATTATTTGATTAATTCATTTTGTTTGCAATCAATGGCGTATAGAAGAATAAATATTGCAACAACAACAACCTTTGCCATTTCGAAGCCGATGGCCGCACGATTGTCCAAGACGTTTTGTAACTGGCTCAACACGCGCGGCATAAATTCGTTGAAGATATGCAAGACACGCAGCAAGCGTACGAGACGCACGTACAGCAGATCCTCCCATAAATGATGCGACGTAAATTGCGGCATGAGAATGAACATTATGGCCAAGAGAATATCAAGGCTGGCGGATAATAAAATGAAAAAATCGATCACATTCCATAACGATCTGCAAAACAGCAAAGCACACACATAATTGCTACGTACTAATTGATTAATGTGTAAACTTGCTTAAAGTATAAGGCGATGCCTTCACGTATGCGAATCCATGAGTATGCCATAACGGTGAAGAAGACGTGAACGAAAAAGAGCAAGGCGAAGCCCATGTTGGCTAAATAGATGTGCAGCAAATACCGCCGATACAGTTCGTTTTGATACAAAATAATAGGCGTCAGCGATATAAGGTTGAAAAAATGCGTTAAGAGAATGTAGCAAGTATTGCGCATAATACGCCAACATGTCGCACGAAATTTGTTTCTCGGCTTCAAGACGTCGCGTCGTTCATGGAATTTAAAAAACTTGTTGTATTTCTTATTCAATTTTACTAAAATACTCTGAAAGAAATAAGTAAGATTTGATTTAAATGATTAATCACTTGAACACGCACGCTTACATAGTCGGGAAAGTATGTCTTGATAATGTCCAGTCTCACCACCGACAATGTTTCTTCATCGTTGATTTTGTAAAGGTTCTCCAGTAGGATTTTAAAGCATTCGAGTGTAATTCCCCCTGCATGATGCTTTCGAATAATTATTGTTTTCGTAATGTATAAAATATCGTGCATTAAATGTCTATTATTTTAAAAGAAAAATTATAGATTAGCGATAAAACAAACAATTAGTGATTAGAACCTTTTTATATTTTCCGATTTTTCCGATGACTTGGCAGTAATCTCAATTTTGCAGTCGGGACAGGTCGCTTTTTTTGTCACCAACGAGAACATTTGTTGATCTTTTAAGGTGATAGGATCGCCTTTTGAGTGAAAAGGATTCTTTAGTATAGAAAGCTTTCGGACAAGGTCCCAGCGCACATCCGACATGATACTGCAACAAAATAGAATGAATTACACAATTTATTTAGATTGAAAGTTAAACCTTCGCATTTTCCAAATAAAAATACACCGATCCCGTGCTGCCATAATAATCCTCACGCAATACTCCAAACTGATACGTTGATTAATCGAATACGTTTCAAATCGCGTCGATCGTACAAAGAGTATAATAGTCGTAGAATTGATTAGATGCGTGATCACCAAGTTGTATCCGATGAGGATGACGATGCTACTACCAAAATCGTATGTTGTACGCGTGCGAATCAAAATGATGCTGATAATCAACGATGTCTCGCAGGTGATCATCGACCACACCACAATGCTAATATCGAATGGGGACATGCGTTGTCCAAAGATGCGGGTAAACGGATAGGCGGCAAGCACTGCAATTGTGCGCGACGCCATCATCGCGCAATAATTAAAGAAAATGCCGCGAAACATTTTAATGTTGGTCGATACGGTGTTGAGTAGAAGAAAGTATAAGCAGTAAATGAGAATGAGCTTTGTTATGATCATGTAGTACAAGTCAAAGAAGTAGTTGAGTACTTCGTGGGAGTCGCGAATCGTAAAGTGTCGCGTTCTGAATAAGCGCATGCAGAATACAAGTAGCGAGATTGCTGCATTGACGTTTGCAATGTTTCCCAAGTAGAAAACAATATACGCCATGCTCACAATGATGGATGGCAACGCTGACACATCCGGATCGATTAAATTGATCAAAACCGCAAAGGGTATACTGCAAACGTATCCCACTACAGCACCACCAATAATTAACCGAATCGTAATAGACATAAACTCATACCACACTGTAAGCATTCCATCTTTATATCCTAAGTAAACATCCACAATCGTTAGACATAAACATATCGTAATCAATCCTTCGCCATGTAGATAATTACGCGAAATTCTAAACTTTGCTTCGGAGAGGAATCGATGCGCTAAAGACGCTTGCGATAGCGATGCAATTGCACCGTAAACAAACGCATCGGTGACGGTCCAATCTGCATGCAAATTTATTTTCAAGCAAATACCATGAATTAATCCGCCGATGAAGACGCTAGACAGTGCGCCCGGAAACCCCTTCAACAGCGTTTCCACTAAATTCGGCTTAAAGCACGCCTGCACGTAGATAACCGGTAAGTAGAGGGCGAGAAGGTAGCGCGGCACCATATTCGTCAATAAATTGCGCTCAAACACTTTAAATTCCGGTATCTGCTGCACCATAATGACGAATATCAACGTGTAGACGATGATCAGTAATTTAGTCGATACTATCTCCTGATAGCGAAAGAATAATGGGCGCGTAAATACGCTGAGGCTTAGTAAAATTATAGTGATTAAGATTGGAATGGGATAGTCCGTGTTCGGTTCTTGCTCCGACGGGAAGACCACTTCAGGAAGTTGATACATTTTTAACACACACACTAACTGACACTTACACACTGACAATTGTTTATTGTTGCTAGTGTTTATTATCATCAGTTGCATTTTTCTTGTCATTGTCGACGTGCACATTACTCTGCAACGTGTCCGGTGTATGCGCTCGATGTGCTTGAAGCAGCTCCTCCTCGGAGAGCGTTTTCAATTCGGTGCCTTTATGTGTTTTGAGTAGCGGTGTATCCGAAACGTTAAGATCTGTTAAGATGGGGATAATTTTAGTCAATGGCGGTATATTTACCGAGTGTTCAATAAGTTCCACACAACAAAAAAAAAGATTTTATGAAATTAATCGGTACAGCAACTCGTCTGCCTTTCGAGACCAGAATACAATATCACTATTAGAAGTATTACAAAAAAACATAATATTTATCTACGGGCTCATCATTTTTGTGCAATGTATTGAACACCCGGTATAATATAACTCATTATATTTTACCCGATACTTTATATTTAAGATGTGGTTCAATCACTTCCACTCTCAAATCATCATGATACACAAACGTCTCTTCCGACTTTTTCGAAAATATCAATTCCGTACGCTTCTTCGGATTAAATTGATCGAAGCATTTGCTTGGAACGAGCGATGTCAATTCGCTCAACGCTTGCGTTTGTTCCATCAATTCGTAGAGGGTGCATTCCGCAAGCGGTACGATCATCAATCGTACCTCCAGCTGTTCGTCGAGCGTTACATAACTGCCCACCGATAGTATGAGTTTGTGTATCGTTCTTCATGTTTGCAATGTAATAAATAACAACGTATAAAGCGTTGAATTATATTATTCAACAACAACAGCGCGTGTATTAAATTATTACCGAGGTATCATAGTGGGAGCAATAAATATAGTGCCAGTATCGTAATCAGCAGCAGCACCTTCAATTAGCAGCACATCGTCCATCATGTCAGTGATCGCTAGCGTCTTGTAGCAGTGCAGGTTCGGCACGAAGGCGTGCTCCAACTTGAATTTGATCTGTTCCTGCGAGTATGCATTATACATTGGCAGATCCATCATTATCGCCACCGCCAAATTGAGCGTTGCATGCTTCCACATTCTCGACTGCAATCTAATAAGTAAAAGAATGCAATAACTACACAATATAAAAATGCAATAAACTTGCACTATTGTGTATTTCAAACATAAAGCCTTCTATTGGCATTTGGAGAATTTAATGCAATTTTTAATACGCTTGTATATTTTTATTATTTAATTGACAGTTTTCATCTTATTATTCATTGCTTGTGTTCAATGATTTATGGCTGAGAGTGTAGTGGGTTGCATAAATCTTACAACACGCTTGAGTATCTTGCTTATATTATAATAGGCTTTCGCTTTAATATAATCATTATTATTACTGACCCGTAAATCGGGCTGCTATTCAATTGCATCGCCTCCTTCACGACCCCAGCGCGCAGAAAGTACGCTTGCGATGGTGACTCAGCAACGATGGTACAGTCGTAAGGCCGGCCGGTTAATACAGCCAGCTCGCCGAAACTATTACCGGACATGATGTGATCATCGATCGGCGAATCGTAGTGTATCGTCGATAGGTAATCGATGATTGGTATCGCTCCATTCGACATCGTTTTATCTGTATCGCCCGGCACATAAATCAAATTCAACAAACCTATATAAGAAATGATTTAAGTAATTTATAAATTGCATTATTTTGCTTTTACACGAAAAAGAGATGAGATAAGATTTGAAGGAATTTAAAAGAAAAAAACAACATAATGACTGCTGCCGCTTCTTCATTTTTATGCTAATTATATAATTATTTAAATAGTCAAATTGCCGACTTACCGGTAACGACAATATAAATGCCTTTACATTGTTTTCCCTCCTTGTAAATGATTTCCCCCACATCCCAGCTAACCAACTGAACGTGATGATATAAAAATTCAATAACGCTTTGTTCGTTCGACATCCATGGCACTTCATTAAAAATGACTTTCGGCGAGGACGGTTTCACAAAGCGGACGTGACGTAGGTATTTCTGCTTTTCGAACAATGCTTTGTTGATGATATTATTCTCCACCGTATCAACAAATCCTAGGAGAGATAATAACCCATCATCTAAATCGCATAAGTTCAACATCATTTGCCACCTACCCAACGTGTTCATTTCCTTGAGCGTCACCTCCATCGTCGTCAACGTCGTACGTATCGCCTGCTTCGTTTTCACGGTGATGGCGATCCACGGTCGATTTTTTTGCACCATCTGCATTTGCTGCATCAGCCAGCGCTTTTCATCCTGCAGCTCGAGCAAGAAACGATCTCTGATTAATTTAAATTGTATTATGTGGCGTAGCGAATCGATGATCTCCTCGCAGCAAAACAACAGCGCCTGATGAAAAAAAAACTTAATAACAACACAACATTTAAAAAACTAATGCGAGCATTAAATTAATCAGTTTTTGGTTTGATTTATTACCGATGCTAAATCGTAACCGAACGTAATTTCATAATCGATTTTACGATTGATCAATTTCAATACTTTTGGTAAGAGTGGTTGCAATAGCTGCAAAAACTTCAACAAGCGTAACATGCCCAAGATGACAATAATATAGTACATTTGATTGCGCTCAAGCGGAATCGTAATCTTATTGGAATAGAATATTGCAGCCAAAATTTGCAATATCAACATTGTGAAATCCCAAACATTCCACAGCGAACTAGAACAAACGAATTATGTATCAATACAACACACGATTAGAAAGCAATAATTCACGTAGTCGTACTGGAAATAGTAATTCACGCCAATCCAATAATTCTTCCGCGAGCATGAAACAATCTTGAGATACACATCCAGCGTAAATATCAGACAAAACGGTATAGTTAATGCGAAAATGGTATCGTGCCGCATCTTGAGCAAAATGATGGTGATCACGTAGCTGAGAATGATTCCAAATAGCACGTAATCGTAGAGGAAATGGTGCACCAAGTAAAACCAAAAGCGGTTCCAATTTCGTTTGGGAATGTAGGTGGGTGATGCGCCTTCAAGCGTTTCAACAACGCGATACAAAAACATCAAGAATGCCTAGGAATATAATGCGACTCGTTACGTGCATTACATTTGTTTAATTAAGAATAAATAAAAAGCTGGCTTACGCTTTCAGTTAGATATGGTTTCAAATTCAATCGATTTGATTTCAAATTCGATTCGATCATCGATTCCAATTGGTGTAGTAACACCTGCAGACAAGCCATATTAATGATGCCGGTCTCATATTGCTTAATCAGCGATACCTTCTTCGCTTTGAGTATCTTCACCTTCGCTTCCCTGATGATAAAAAATCGGATAAGTAAAAAAAGTTAACAAGCATTATTACATTCACTTACTTGACAACATCCTCGAATTCCTTATCGGAGATTTCGAACGGCACCTCGCGCAAACAATCGGGACAAACAACCGTATTCGTATTGAACATGAAATCATCATCGTCATTGTCATCGTCCGATAGCTTCAACTTGTACGGATGCTTCATTAGCGTTTGTGCACGAACGACGCCCCAATTGGCATCGTTCAAAAACCTATCAATCAAATCATCGCTAATTAATTATTAACTAACAATACAATATACAATTACCGGTTCGTTTTTAGCACATTCATCGTCATCTCCCTGATCTCCATGATGTACTTCATGCAATTGTTCATGTTGATGCGTCGCGTCGCTGAATGCTCGGACAATCCAATCATCTTTAATATCAAGCGCGTCGTGCTGCTATTGATGAACAGCGATAAAAACGTGTAGATGTACACCTCGCACAATAAATCATTGGCAAAGATATAAGTATGTCGATTGTATAATAGCGAGAATGTCATCAACAGGGTTAGGTTGCCTTTAACGCCGCTCCATGCCAGAACAGCACCACATCGTGCGTTCAAATTAAACGATGTCATCTTATTCAGCAGCACCGAGATGACGACAAACGACATCGACCTGGTGATGTTTGTGTAGAAGAAAAACATCGCGGTTGAGTAGAGCGTACGCGAATCGATGTAATCCACCAGGTAGATGACAGCTTCGATAACATATGCCGCAAAAACACCAATGTCAAAAAACTGTTGCAGCGCACGCCATACGCACGAAAATGTTAGATCGAGTTCTTCGGAGAAGCGGTGCCGTTCCGCTACCACTATACACATCAGGCAAAAGATTGCCAGCGTGCCGGACACGCACAGCACAAACTCGGCAAGGTAATATGTTAAAAAGATGACGCCTATTGATACACTCATCGCTGATAGCACATCGTTGTATAAATAATAAAAAAGCATACACTTGAGCTTGCCCATGACGACACCAACTGCAAAACCGCCAACAAGGTACCTGGTGAAGATGATTACTACTTGATACCACTGCGAGATGATCTGTTCTTGTATTCCCAATCCAATTTGGAATATGATTAATATTAGTATGATTGATATCAATGCTTCACACTCCAAAATTGTTCCAAGATAATTATACTTTGCCAAGTCCTTTAATAACAAAATAATTTGATCCGGCCAGATTGGAAGCATCACCAAGCTACATAGCAAAGCCTCTTGATATGTTAGATACGGATGTAGGATGATTTTATAACTAAACGTAATAAATGCCAAATTCATAACAAAACCCAAGCCTGCAATAATCAGAATCGGCGTGATGTATCGCTTGAATATGTAATAGTCCATGTGATAAATCACCGATGTAAATTTCACCGATAAGTGTAATGCCATAACATGCTGGGGAGGGAAGCGTGCGACGCCTTCGTATTTATCACCAAAGAAACCGTTTGTATTCACCAGCAGAAAGCCGATTATCATAGACATTAAGAATGTTAAGACTGTTGGTGCTAGGGACGTATCCACCTTCGTCTTCACAATGTGAATAATAACGCTCGACAAATACGACATACATAACATAAAGATTAAGTAGAATGGTGGCTTACCATCATTTTCAATCATTTTTCGATTTTTGTGGAATATAATAACCGGTGTAACCATACACTGCAAAAACGATTTATAGGTTAGAACTATAAACAAGTGCCGGTGTCAATTACATGAATGTGACTGATTAACAGGTGTATATTGGGTTGTATAAGTATAATAAGAATGAAAATAATTAAAAATATGTTAAGCTATAAAAATATATATGTAGTATTTAAATCTATACTAAAACCTAAAATATTAAAGACTTTTAGGCGTTGAAAATAAATAAATTTGAGGAAACTTACGTCAAAGTTTTACTCGCTCGACGACGATTACTTCTGTCAGATTTGGTTAATCAGAATTATGGAACACCAAGTGAGTAACGTATCCGAACCACAGTATCTCATCTTTCTAGTTGCGATATTCTGTATCATCAGCGTACCAATTCGTATGCTAATCAGACGCTTCAACTGCCCTTTTCCGCAAAACTTCTTCCTCGTTACGATCGGCATCGTGCTGGGCATCGTCTTCATGCAGCTCGGCTTCCTCAGCGAGGACTTCGTCACGATGACACGAATCTCGCCGTATGCGATGTTGAGCGTCTACCTGCCGATCTACATCGTCTCGACGATCTATCGCATGGACTACTACATCTTCGTGCGCTGTCTGCCGCAGGTGATGCTCATATCGTGGTGCGGCGTGATATTGAATGCGGCCGCGCTTGGCGTCGTGCTGAAAGACATCCTACACTCGGATTGGAACTACATCGTTGGCGTATTGGCAGCACTCTGCGCCATACCGCTACAACCATCAAATGTGATCACGATGCTTAAGGAATTGGCGAAATATAAATATCTCGGCACGATGTTGGAGGGCGAGTCAATTATATGCCTGATTCCCGTGCTGCTCGCATTTGAGATCTTCATGGGATTGAACGATGAGTATTTTTCGCAATGGTATCATTTTGTTATCTTACTGGTGCGATACGTCTCTGGCGGTGTTGTCGTTGGAGTGATTTTAGGAAAGATGCAAACAATTTTACTAATTTGGCTGTATAATGATCCATTAAGTGCGTTGTGTGTCTCCATCGGAATGACGTTTTTCACATACTTTCTGTGCGAGTTTATGTTGGCTGTATCCGGTGTGCTAGCAACAGTCTGCCTCGTCTGTTTTATCGCCGTCGAAAAACATCGATTTACCTCCGAGGTAGACAATGGCATCGCCTGCTTCTGGGGCAATCTGCACTATATCGCCGAGATAGCAACGTTGATGACATGCACCGTGGAAATTACAAAATATCTAATAAAATACATAGAGATTTTGAATATGTATGGTACTGTAATAATGTACTTTGGCTGCAACATCATACGCATCATGTGCTTCTTCATTATGGGTCTGCTGCTCAATCGCTTGACCTACGAGGTGAACATTAAGTGCCTCATCGTGCTCGGCTGGTGTGGCATTAAAGGCAACCTAAACATGCTGCTGATCTTAACATTGCTAGCGAATCCGACCACAAACGCCGCCGTACGCTCATACCTACTCGAAATCTTCATCTACATCTACCTCTCGCTGCTCATCAATAACACCAGCATGCGGCTCGTCTTGGAGCTGATCGGTTTATCGGAATTGTCAGCGATCCGACGTACGAATATGAATAATTGCCTGCGCTTCATCATGGAGAAACGTGTTTGCGTTATTAATATGTTAAAGCTGAACAGGTAGGTACCCGCCCTTTAACAACAACAATCGCGATATACATAACATATGCAGCAGCAGCGCAAGCGGAATTTTGCATAATTTGTACCAGCCGCCACGCATTCATTTCTTTTACAATTTGTTTTGCTAATTATGTAAATTATACGAGATTCCATTTGAGTATTATGAGTGATTTTTAGCACAGTTATTCTCAACCTATGGGTCGCGACCCAAAGTTTCCGAGAATCAAAACAGATAATAATGCATGGTAGATGTATGCTATTAATAGTTCATGTTAGTTATTTATGACAAGAAATGTAGACACGTTATATGCATAAAATGAGATAAACTTTTACAATTTTTAAAAGTCAAAATAAAATCTGTTTGTCGGAATTGTAAATCAGCGTAAAGTCAATTTTGTCTATTTACAACGTTTTTGCTATTTTTGGTTTATTTTTACAAACCATTTTTGCGTTCCTTTATGTCTTTCGCTTATTTTTTGCAAACAGGACGAAAAAAGAGCGAAAAGAAATTTTAAAAAATGTACCAAAGACATGCAGAGAGAATAAAATGGTACAAGACGTGAAATAGATGCTATAAGCAATAGAAAATAATTAGGACACTTAAAACTTTTCAAACCAAGCTTGTATTGTAACATTACATTTCATTATTTGATCGCGACTTGAATTTATTGTTTAAAGGTTGAGAATCTCTGATTTGCAACCATAAATTTGTTGTAGGTATTTAGCGGATGCAAATTGGGCGTTGGTGCGCACCGAAACCATCATGAAACATCCGTACAAGCTGAAAGTGCTGGAGGAGGAAG
>JARJDW010010975.1:0-26007 GCA_030264715.1 Adinopsis sp. GC000173
GTAGTAGTAGTAATATTCGAAAATAATGCCACCACGTATTCATTACATGCGTTTACTGTCGGGAATTTTAATTATTCAACCCTTTTTAAATTTATGAATATCGTAAATGTCTATTTTTTGATGTGATGTGATGTAATGTGGTTTTAAATAGGCGACAAAGAAGTTCACAAAATCCACAGACAATAAAAAAGTACACAAGACAATACCTTTATATGTACTTATATTGGAGTATTTTATAAAATATGATTCCCTGACTGACTGATCGTAGCATAGAAACTAATTAGGCATTCTATTTTTTTATGACAAGATGACGTTAATTTTTCCTAAATACCTCTTTGCAATATTTTTTGAACATTATTCTAACTTTAATAAATATTAGATTTGCTTGAGAGCTATTCTTTCTTTAAAAAAATATTGACAGGTTGTACCTCAGAAGCTGTTTGACAGTACTCTGGGATGCCTAATAAAGCTAAAAATATGTAATTTTAACAACGTAGATTAAATTTGAGGTTACGTGAAAATAGTGGAACGGTCAATTTGACAGTTGTAATGGTGGTTGTCAGATTGGCAGAGCAAACATTCAAATATTGTAAAGTTGCAATAATGAAACTATTACTGGACTAAATCGGAAAGGTTTCATCCTTAAATTTAGTTAAAGAACTGAGCTACAGCAACTCGTGACTGGGAAAGCTACTTATTCATTTACTGGCAACATTTTTGAGTCAATTCGTAGATATTGGCGATATTTTTTGCTTTTATATTTATTAAAAAGGCATCATTTGAATATGTACCTATGCTTTATTAGACTTTTTTTAATTTTAAAGTCACACAGGATAATTAAAATTTGTGGCAAATATAGCAACTAAACCGAATATACAAACGATTAGCGCACTGCTAGCTTCAAAGTAACAATCATTATCATCACCATACTTCTAATTAAAATTAAGAATAAAAATTAAAAGTCCATAAAACAATAATTGCTCGTATACTAGCAACATTTTTGAGTAAGTATTTGGTGGTCAATTCGTAGATATTTGAGACATTTTATCTTTTAAATTTGCTAATTTGATTGGCAAGGAGGCACAAAGCAAACAATAAAATGTAAATTTTAAATGCCTTCAAATATAACTACTAAGAACTGGGAGCTTCAATGTAGCAACATATATAATTATCAATATGTTGTGGCCAATTCGAAGATATTTGCGATATTTTGTCTTTTAAATTTGCTAATTTGATTGGCAAGGAGATACAGAGAAAAACATAAAATGTCAATTCCTTCAAATATAACAATTAAGAACTGGGAGCTTCAATATAGTAATAATTATCATCATGATCTTTGTAATTATAACACAAAAAATACATAGATGGGAATAAAATGCGTGTAGTATTGGAAAATATCATTAAAAATAATGCTGCCAAGCAATATAATGTAGGGAATTTTAATTATTAAACCGTTTTAAGTTTATGAATATCGTAAAAATGTCTATTTTTTCGATGTGATGTGATGTGGATTTAAATAACGCGACACACAGGATAGAAAGAAGTAAGTTCGTATAGCGGAATTTTTGTTGAAAAATCGCAAACGTCGACAAACGCGTCTGATTGAATAAAATTTGCACGTGTTCATATGCATATATAATAGATTAACATCGGCGTCGTGCATAAAAACCATCTTTAGTAGTCAGTGGCATTGCATACTACCAGTCCGTGAAGGAAGTTTCTTTTGAATATATCCGGTGGCACGTGCTGAAGTGTGACGTGTGCCAGGTAAACGGAAGTAGCCCTACGTCTACCCTTACAACTGCCAGTTCCTTTAAATGCAACAGATGGCTGAAAAAAATCACTGAAACGTGACCGCATCTTACCGAAGGAATTATAAAAACGTATATAAGTACGTGCATGTATAGTAGTAGTAGTAGTATAAGAAATAATTCTATTTAATTACATTAATAATGCAAAAACGTAACGTTCGTACAATAATTTTCTAACGAAACTGAGCGTTTTTTATGTAGCGAAGCGAAACTGCATGCTAGCAGCACAAAAATACACGTAAATTGATGTGATTTTAAGAGACGCACATTATGGAATCGGCGAAAATAGATGGCTTTGAACGAAATAAAATAAAATACTATAGACATATAACTTACCATAATTTATACAAATTGTCAACGTGACGAATAAAAACACAGCTTTATCCATTTTTTAAGGCACTCTTAACTAAATAAAACACAATAGATTATTAATTTAAGTGATTTCAAGTGCTGGTTGTACAAAAAGGTAAAGAAATGCACTGAAAATTGGAAAACGTGCGCGCGCGCTAATAAATAACGTACTCGCTGGCTTGGGTTTCTAAACTAAACTGAAACTATTTCTGTAGTTCAACCACCATGCATGCTTAACCAAGCATATATGTTCTTTATGCTTTTCGTTTTGCATTATATTTTTTCATTTTATTTTTATATACTCGGTTTTTTTTTAAATCTACAAACATATTTTTGCATCTCTCGTGAACATATGTAATAAAATAGATGAGAAAGAGACCTTAAAAAGCATCCAAATAAGATTGTTGTAATAAAAATAAAACTTTTATTTAATATTAAATTGGATAACAAGACATAAAGTTTATGTATCTATCATAATAATTGATAAAATTATTAATGTTCGAATGTCTACCACGCGCATCATTAATAATACCGCTTTGGATTTCCTAAAACAAATGCCAAACGTTAAACTAAACTAAAACAATAACGATTTCCTAGTCGTTGCCAAACCTTTAGTTTTTGAATGTTTTCGATATTTTTAAATTGTTCGATGGTGTACGTTTCCTTAATTTCGGTGAGATAATGCTTGAGCTGATGCAATAAGATTGGCGTCGCTTCTATTTTCATTTGCTTGTTATTTGTGTCGAGTTCAATATAACACAAAACACCGTTTATTATTAATTTAGTCACAATGACTCCATCATCTACGTTAAATGTTTTGCCGGGATCTAATTTGTGGTATGAATTTTTTAAGATCGTTTCGATAAGTGTATCACGGCTCCAATCGCATCTGAATTTATATTCAATGAGCTTCGCCCTGCTGGGAATCGGCTCCAAATTTCTATGATAATTCTGATTTATTTTATTAATATTTTCATCAATAGATGGTATGGAATTGTTGTTGTTGGTAAATTTGTACGAGACGTCAATTAGTAATGTTCCAAGTCGTAAATGCGACCAAAAGTTGTCCTTCTCTGGGGAAATTAACTCGACGTCGACATAAGAATTTTCTGAGCTTTTTCCCATTGGAAGTACGGCATAAATCGGATTGGATATACGATTTTTTACATTTAAAGTTTTGCTGACTTTAAAACGATTGTTGCTTATAAAAATATTTATAAGCCAATTTTGCGTAATAAGTTTTTTATGAAAATATTCCGAAACAAAAATTTCAACGTAATAGAAATCGACATTGTCGAGTCGTTTAAGCTCGTTCAAATTATTACACTCGGGAAATACGTCATACAATTCAAAGATAGATTCAAACACTTTTGCACGTACTTGAAAAATGTTCTCGCATGCGAACTCCGGCTTATTCAACAATTGTAATATTTGCAACGTATTTTTATATTTTTCCACTTCTTTGCACACTTCTTCGTAACGCCGAATCTCCTCTTCAATCTCGTCCAGTAATTCATCGTATTTTCCTTTTTGATCTCGATTACTCAATTCAGCCATGAGTGAAGTTTTTAATTAATTTACATTCACAATTGTTTATTTTATTTATTGACAACAATTGATAATAAAATTTTTCACGAATAATTTATAGGTTAGAAAAAAACATACAGGAATTACAGATTTATTATTTATCAACTAGTTTTAGTCGAGCCGCGCACCGTTTCAAGTAGGGTGGTGTAAATAGCTGGCGTTATCGACCCATCCTCTCTCATTTTCAAAATGACCGATAGAGTGTTCTGCAGTGACTCTTGCAGCTCTTCGTTCCTAATCTTCTCCGTTTGCACCTTGCCGTGATATTCGTGCAGTTTTAAGATTGCCTCGCACCTAAAAAACACATTCAAGTTTATTATGCATAGATATTATTTAATACATCCCAACTATATTAATTATAAGAGAAACTTACTTCTCAAACTCCAGTGACGAACAAGTTGATTCTAAATTACAAAGTTGCTCATGTAATGAGAGAATTTCAGCGTGGCTTTGATCTAATTGTGCTTTCATTGCAGTTAGACGATTCTAGAAAGTAAATCATAAATACATTTTGCTTAGGGAAAATAGACTATTACGCGATGTTACTTCGTATTCCGCGAGTTTCTTTTCCTCGCTCATTGAGGTGTTCGTTACCGTATTCTCAAACTGCTGCAACATAACATCGGCCCGGATTTTCTCATCTCTAATTTTTTCATAATTAGCCATTAATTGATTTAGTTCAGATTCAATTGTGTTCAATTTTGTTTCACATTCCTTATCCTGGGGCATAGAAAATAAATTAAATATTTTTTTGAAATGGTTGAAAATACTGTAAAATTAGTATACTTTTCGTGTTAATGCTACGGACATTTGTTCTTCTAAACTTTTAATACTTTTCTCAGACTTTTCCCGTGCAACTTTTTCAGCAATTAGTAGCTGCACTGCACGAAGCATTTTAAATGCCATGTCTTTGTGCGCTTTATCAACACACTTTTTATCCTCCGTCTGTCTCTCATATTTCGATTGTACATCGTTTAAATCATCCGTGATTTGATGTAGCTCGTCGTTTAGATTCTTGATGCGACCCTCGAATTCGCTACAATCAAAGTTATGATTATTAGATTTTTAACTATATAGTGAGGCTGGGCAAAAATCGTAACACAATCCAGATAGGAGGGAAGGAACGGCAGCTATAAAAGCCCGCACAGTGAGCGAATAGTAAAATCGGTGCGATTGGGTGCACCCTCATTTGATTTTTCACCCCAAGTTTGAAGACGGTCCGAACGTAATTATTTGTTATGACCTTTTGTGTCATGCGACATTATTTTCAAGTTTCAATTTTGCCGGCGGATTACATCGAAACGCTCCCGATTTGAATCAGATTTGCGCGCCCCTAGACAAAAAAAAAATTGAAAATGTACATAATATTCCGCACACAGTTCTTAAATTAAAATTTTTTTTCGTTGCTAGTAGGCGTAGAAAGGCTAAGCGATTGTCATACATTACAGCGAGAGCGCGCGTTTTTGCTTTTTGATCTTTTTTGGTGGAGAAAAGTTTTTGTACGAAACGGCACGCCCGTTTCTGATGATTGAAGCTTTCAAAAGTTTCCGTTCATTGTACGAGATTTTAATATTGTCTATATTAAGCTATTTATCTCTTCCCTTCCATTGTTGATTGCGGCACTAAAGGACCGGTCTCGTTTTTTGTGTTTGACCTCGAGAGAGTTCACTTATAAATAGTACTTAGTAATTGTTTGAAGCGTTTGTTTATATTGCGAGTTATCATTTTGAAGCTCATTCACAGCCATTTCATGTTCTATTTGATTCTGATTTAGTTGTTCCTGTAAATTGGCTATTGTTTGGAGGGATTGATTGTATTCTACCGATATTTTTTTCAAGTCCTTCTCCATCTGACCTCTATTTAATTTCAACGAGCTGGAAATGAATCATCATGCACATAATAGTAGTTATAATACAATATTAAATTTCTTAATTATCAAGTACTCGCGCTGTTTTGTTATAGTTTGAAGCAAATCATTAAGTTCCATTATCTGTTCCTCGAGCTCACGAATCCTTTCTTGCTGAGCTAAAATTTCCTCTTCGCGTTTTGTTGCATCCGAATTGGATGGAGTTTCAATTTCATCACGACTTGATGAATCAGGCGATTTTTTACAAGTCGAGAATTTTTCCTCCAGTATCGACTCGAAGTGAGTTGCATCGTCGGATATTTTTTCATACTCTGCAATTAAAAAGCAAGCGATCGGAGAAAAAATAGGTAATGTATTATTCGATAGATAAAGTAAAAACAAACTAACTCACCATAGAGTAAATTATTATATTTGTCATTTGCATTCGCCAATTCCTCTTTTAATTCATCATTCTGAATTGCCAAGCTATCCAGTTCGGCAGTTTTCGTCTTTAGTTTCTCCATCAGCTGACTGTACGTCTGAGCATCCTCTTCGATTTTAGTTTTGTAGACCTTCGTGCGAACAAGTAATTTTAAAAATAAATAAATAGAGAAATGCATATACCTTTTCAGATTCTTTTAGCGTTTCTAAATCTTCACGTAATTTCGAAACATTATCTTGTAAATAATCTACTGATTTTCTTAATGTTACGTTTTCTTTTGATACCTGAGAAAATTATATAATGTCATATTTTGTTTCATTTATATAAATGAAGCTAAAATTACGGGCTCATAAATATCTTTTAATGCGTTGCCATTATTTTTATGAAAAGCAATTTTCTCTTCCATATTTTCTTTAAGCATTTCCATTTCTTTACGTTTTTCATTCAAGATCTCTTCTAAATTGTTAATTTGTTCATCTCTTTCGGCAATGATGCGCGTTAGACATTCAATGCGCTGCTCTAAATCAGCACGCTCCGTCTCTAATACCTTTATCTATCAAAATTAATAAATTCAATATTTCATATAAATTAAATTAAAATACGTAAGGAAGCAACAACAACCTGTTCTTCTGACTTTGTATTTTGTTCGTTTAAAACATCGCGATGCAACATTATGCTTTTCATCTCCTTTAATAGACTTTTTAATGTGCTGCGTTCTCGCAAATACATTGATTGTATTTCTTTTAGCTATAAATGAACTTCCTCTGGTTTATTTAGTACTAAATAAAAGTCTTTTTACCTTCAAAGTGGCGTTAGTTTCTATCTCCTTTTTAGTTTCATCTAATAGAACATTTCTTTCCAATTCCTTAGCTAGTTTAACATTTAAATACTCCTTATCACTAAAGACTTGATTTAACTCTTCACACAGCGCCACTTTTTCTCTAGAGGTTTCGACTTGAAAATTATTTAATTCCTTTACGTTATTTTGAAGTTCCGTTATGGCGACATCACGTTCTGCTACTTCATGTTTAAGTTTCTCACCTAATTGCTTATTATACTGCGCTATAATCTAGAATATGAAAAAAGAAAAACAATTACATACCGCTAATTAATTTAAAAATTATTTATAAAATAATTACAGCTAAACGACTTGCTTTCTTATTCATTGCTAGAAGCACGTCTTCTAATTGGTCAACTTTTGAAGCTTCATGTTTCAGACGCTCATAGATAGCGGTAAGAATAGTTCTTTCCTCCAAATGTCGGACTCTTTCCGTTTGAAGCACTTAAAGATATGAAATGTTCATTTAATTTACTAAATACTTTTATATATATATTATATGTAACATACTTTGAACTGTTTGTTTTTCAGCATCCAGTTGTTCTTTTAGCGCATCATTTGTCTTCTCCAGTTGTTCCATTTCCTTTAATTGAACCTGCAATTGATCATAACAAGTTTGCTGGTAAGCAATCAATGTTTTCTTTTCTTCCTTGTTTGCGTCAACTTCTTTTTGTAAAACATTTTTCTCTGATAAGAGCTAAAAAAATGACAAGAATGTATTTTCCTTTGGAATATTTTAAAAGTTCATTACTGTATAATAATCTTGTTGTAGTTGCGCTAGTTTTTCTTGAGTTGTTACAAGTTCTTTAGTAACTTCACCAGCCCCAGTGGCTGAAAGCACTTGCACCATTCCATTAACTTGCGTCTGCAGCACTTCTTTTTCTTTTAGAATTGAATCCAACGTCACTTCTAATTTCTCCATACACACTTTATCTTTGTTTATCTAGAAATATAAAACATATAAGATAGATTTAAAGCAGATATTTAACTTGGACGTAATCTCATTTCATTCCATTCAATTAATCTTACAATAGTTTTTACAGTCATAAGTTCTTCTTCATATTGCTTTACGGTCTCGTTCTTAATTTGGATTTCTAGATTTTTCGCTGTCAATAATTGTTCAAATGATTCTAGTTTTTGTTCAAGCTGCGTATATTTGTCTTTCATTTGATTGAACAATATCGATTCTTCCGTAATTTCAGCAAGCTTTTTTTCCAGCGTCTCTTTACTATTGTGCAAGTCATCGAGCATTTGCGATTGCTTTTCATTATCAACTTGCAGTTTGTCACTGAAAATCAACAATACTCGCAATTTGTTTTTGCTTGTAAATATTTTTACTCACTATTTTTCTTGAAGCGCCGATTTATCGGTTTGCGTCGTCGTTACTTCATGTAGCAGTTCATTTACACAAGATCGACTCAAATGTATTAATTCGCTGACGTTTTTACCGCGATTCTACAATCATTAGTTTACTACGTTGACAAAAGGCATTTGTTGTTATTATTTGACTTTGAATTTCTATCATGCCAAAAATACGCGATAAGACCGTAATACATTGGATAGATAACGGGCTAGAATTGGATGAAGAAATTGTTGCGTATGATGAATCGGACGAATCTGTCGCGGAGGAACCGGCAGTGGAGACTGAAAAGTCCTCCTTCACCGACGAAGTGGAATTTTCGGCAATCAATTATGAACAAGAACTGATTTGCTCCATTTTGAATGATCTTTTGGAGAAATTTGCGATATTGAAATGTATTGCACAAAAAGGTTTAAAACCTTGCCCATTTAAATTTCCGGAATATCGAACGATCGAAGAGAGGTTTGCAAATGATATCGTATAATTTAACATTAATTGTAATATATTCGCAATTTAGATATGGAGACAAAATTGATTATGGTACGGAATTTTACTCTGAGGGAAAAAAGCGTTTTATGGATCTGACTATAATTTATAGCATATTATACAAAACCCTAGAAGACGTTTTGAATAAAGGCCATTTTACTTCATTGGTTGATGGTCTAAGAATTCTACGCAGATTGAAACACGATGAAGATAGGCTGTTTGACGATGAAGTTCTCAGCAAGGAGCAGGAGGATAATCTAAAAAAGAAAGTTCATACGCAAAATAAGGAGTTGGATGCAACGTACAAAAACAAGCTGGAGGAGTTGCGGGAGCTGGAAGTTATCTATGAGGATGCAATTGGTAACAGTTTACAACTAATCAATATGTATACTACAGTCTTCTACATAACTTGTTAATTTATTTAAAGCGTACGGCACGTTGGAATATAAATACTTGGATGCTTGGGAAGCCTCAAGGCGCCACCAAGGGAAGTTTGTATTGGATCAGATTGAGAGCGATTATCGAGATATAATAAACTCTTCAAATATTAAAATACAATTCGAGAATCGCATACATGACGATATTACAAAATTTCTCGCCGAAAATCTAGATGTAAATGCTTATAAGAAATTAATATATATATAAATATTAATTAATTCATTTTCATATTTTTTAGGATATGAATGGTGATATTCAATACTGGATGTATCGGTACGACCAGGAAACTGAATCCAGAGATGCAGAATTGCTAAAGCTGAAGATTGATCGCGAAACACAACGCACAAAAGTTAATATGCTTAAATACACGTATGAAGAACATCATCAATTTATCGAGTACTGGGAGAAAGTGTTGCAGGAACGGGCTGCCGAAAAACAGCGAATCGAGTTAGAAATCGCAGCTGCCATTAAGATTCAGGTTTGATAACGTGCTAATTAATTTGGAAAAAAATAAATGCATGCAATTAAATAGTGTTGGTGGCGAGGCGTGATGGTACGAAAGCATTTAGGACCGTTCAGAAAGAAGAAGAAGGGAAAGAAAGGAAAAGGTAAATCAGCGGGGGCAGCAAAAAAGAAGAAGAAGTAGCTTACCTTAAATTTGTCCCAAACGACTATTTTGTTTAGGCTTTTTACTTGAGTCCTTAGTAATTGCAAATCATTAAGTAAGAAGTCTCCGGCATCAACAGCTTCTGTCATAACTTTACTGTTAGTTTGTAATTCCTGTAGTAATTTCGCGACTTCTAATTCATGATCAGCCTTTGTTCGCTCAAATAACGCTACAAAAAAATATTTATTTTGATTTCAACAAATAAAACTTTAATGATTTGCTATTTTTACCTCTACTGTTTTGTAATTGTAAATTACTATTCGTTAATTGATCGTGCAATAAAGAACTCTTCTTTTGAAATCGTTTCAAATGTTTCTCTAATTCATCTATTCGCACTAAAGCAAAGTTTAGTTTACTTCTCAACTTATCATTGCTTTTGCTTAAATCTTCTGAAAATCGATTCATTGTAACTGCAAAATATTTCTTGTTGAGTGAATTCGGAACAAATCAGTAAATAATTAAAATAACTCGTATTTGAAGATCGTTTGCCGGTTGATGTTACGTTATCATTATTATCCATCAGTATTTTCATAGAAAGTTTTTCATTTTGCTTCGAGAGCGTTTCGTTTTCATCATGCAACTGTCTGTTTTGATGCACGATTGAATTTAAAGTATTTTGTAGTGATTTCTGTTGATCTTTATAAATGTCCGCCTGCTGTAGCCAAGTTTCACTTGCAAGATTTAAAGCCCTACGTTCAGACTCTAACAAAAGTTTACCATGACCACAAATTGAACTAACTACAAACATTTTGGCA
Source organism: Adinopsis sp. GC000173 (assembly GCA_030264715.1). Taxonomy (NCBI): domain Eukaryota; kingdom Metazoa; phylum Arthropoda; class Insecta; order Coleoptera; family Staphylinidae; genus Adinopsis; species Adinopsis sp. GC000173. The sequence goes on from JARJDW010010975.1 coordinate 10,582, forward strand.
ATTTAAACTTGTAATTAAGTTGAATTGGATAAAGTTTACTTAAATCTTTCTCCAAATTTTTATCATTAATATATTTCAAAATGAGGTCTTTTATGTGCATTTCACTATACTGTAATTTGTTGCTCAAATCGATTACTTCACGCATTGTTTCCGTTAGTGTGTAATCCAAATGTGGCGATGACGCTTCTCTGGAATTACATTTATCTCGTAATAAATTAGCGCTTAAGAGTGGAGAGAAAAAAGAAACTTACATAAACGATATTGGAATTTTGTATTTCGTTAATTGGCTTTCTTTATCGATGAAAGATTGAGCGTCCTTTGTATTTTCATTAAAAGAATAGTCTTTTAGGAAAAGTTCTTCAATTGATGTATTGCTTGTACTTGATGCTTTTGTTGTTTTTTGTAATCCAATGAGTTTTTTAAATAATTCGTAACCTCCTTTTTTGTGACCTTTCGGTGATTCGGGTTCCTACCGAGCAATTGAGATTTAATTCATCGCAAATCAATCTTTAACGCTTACATACTTCCTTGTTCGCCTCTAAATAATTAGACGACGATTTTTGATTGAATTTAGAGAATGCGTTGTGCAGTTTACTTGTGGATGGAAATTTAGTAATTTTATCCGCCTTTTCTGTCTTCTCTGTGGACGTTTCAGCATTCTCCATCTTTTTACCCGTAGACACTTTTATGTAATGAAGCGTATGTCTGCTTGGTTTCATTGCTTCCTTCGAGCTCGACTAGCATGATTAAAATTAGCAGCAAATCTATCAAAACTAAGATCTATTAACTTACACCGCTTGCTTCATTTTTATCTACGGGACTTCCGTCTGTGTTTATCAATACACAAACCCAAAAATTTTTATTGCATCTCCTAATAAATGCTGCCTTGCTTTCCTCGTCGAAAAAAATATATCTTGTTAATGTCATTTTAATACGAAATTTATTTTTTCCTCAAACATTAAGCACAAAATTGGTAATTTCTAATCATCGGTATAGCAATTTTAACTGTTGACATTAATTTGACATTTAATAATAAGCATGTTTTGTTTCTAGAGGAGACGAGTGATAATTAAAACAATAATTGTTTTTTTTTTGTAAATTTCTAAAGACTTTTATTTTATTTTTTTTACAATATCTACAATGATATTACAGAGATATTAAAGATAAAACTAAACAAATTGCTTCTATGATAAATATTAATTCTTAGCTTATAGTTTATAAATATTCCTTTTTTTGTTTTAAAATTTTGTGTTTGATAAAAATTTGAAAGTTTTTTATTTTGTGTTTTTTTTGTTATTTGCAGCACCACACCAAAAATTTATTTATTTTTTAATTGGACGTCACAATTCACATATGTGTGTGTGTGTGTTTGTGTGTGTAGAAATCATTACTAAATTAAAGAATTATACAAAGTAACTTTGGCACAATAAAAAAACTTAAAATGGTAAATGGAAAATGTAATGGAATTGTGTTTGTTCTATCTAAGATTTTTTCTTTTGAGCTACATTTCCATAACATTTGACAATATTCTTACTTGTTTTACAATATAATATGTACAAAATATATATTAATTAACTAAACAAGCAAATCTTTGGTATTCAGTTCTTTGATATCGTCGTATAAAAAGACTTTATGAAAGTTTTTATTTATTCATTACCGTGGTTTGCAAGCGAAAATTATAAAATGAACCTATTAAAGACTAATAGCCATCTTCCCTTTTTTTAGTTTCAACATTAATATAACATTTATTAAAAAAAAAACATTGATATTCTTTAAATTGACAATTATTACAGACAGATTATGAAAAAATGCATATTTTATTATGTATTTATTATTTACATATTCTATGTAGGTGGGGGGAAGAGGGAATAATTAAATGGCAAAAATACATGTCTAAATTATACAATAATTTAAATATAAATTTAACAACTACATACAGTCCATTTTCTTATAAGTTGAAATGCTCATCATCTTTAACAGATTGGCAATTTTTTGACTAAATGTAAAGCATAATAATAATGATAATAATAATTTTGAATAAATTACATAGTTCTTATATAAATAAAAATTAAAACTTAAAGTAAATCGTCATATTCTTTATCGTCTGGCGTGTCGTTTCTTTTCATTGCAGCTAAAATGGATGCTGCTTTATAATTAATAGGACCGTAGGACCTGTAGTCAACATCAGCGTAATCTAAATCACTAAATTCTTGTTTGTATGGCTGGAACAGAAGAAAAAAACAACAACCAAGTTAGATATAGCTATATTAGCGTAATTGTATCAAAGTTTTCAAAGATATGCAATATAAGAAAAATTACTAGCACAAACGAGTAAAAAGGCATAATATGAAAGCTCTTTTGTTTAGTGGCTAAAGTACGGCAATAAATCAAAAAGAGGTAAAGCGGAAACGGAAAAAAGTAGAGTAGAACAAAACTCAAATAAAAACCTATATATGTGTGTCCAGTATGAAATAGAATATTCTTTACGAATATAAACTGCTCTATCATCCTTAACTATATCTTCTCTAAAATATAGTAGCGTGGAAAAAAATATTGAACGGTTGATAAGCATGAAGTCACATTAGCGAAATGATGTGTAAGAAAACGCATCAAATGGAAGAAGAAGAAGAAGAAGAGGAGGAATTTTTATCTTTGTCATATTCTTAGTGTTGATGTTAAAGCGCAGCGAAAACGAAATAATAAATTAAAAAGCGATATAAATAAAAATAAAAAAAATGAGTGAAGGCCATGCTTCAAATCAGACAATTATTAAAATTACGCAATCACATTATTTTTACCTTTATAATATTTAAAAAATGTAAGTATCGCTAGTTGTTGAAGGATCACCATTTGTCTAAAACAAAGTGTTAATAAACGTTTCTATTTAAATATATATTGTAATATTGTTTTAATAATTGTATGAATTGAAACATGTGTTTGAAGGATGGTAATTATTAATATTACTCTGTTCCAAACTAACTGAGCCATTTCTTTTTGATCCAAAATATGTGATCCATTTGCTGTTTTGCTATATAAAAAGTCGTTTTCGATATCTATCTTTTTAAAACCAAGTAAATGAATAATTTTAGTTTAATTTTTACAATCTTTAGTTAATTTCACATTAATGTAAGCAAATGATTTTGCATATAAAGCTTCTTAGGATAACTTATGTTGGAAATTCAATAATCAGTTTTTCTCAATTTTTGATTAAATATCTGGATTTACAAAATATCATCGGTTCTTTTTGATGTCATTTTAACACCGTCGGCGTTCAATGAATTTTACCTAATTTTTTGATTGTCTATTGCTACATTTAAAATTCTAATAAAAATATATTTTTCGAACAACAATTTTTTGAATAGTGCTTTTGTTTTATGGGAAATGAGCACCACCTAAAGACATCCAATCGAATGAAATGTATTGTACTTCTAATGTCATTTTTGTGATGTTTGTGACCTTGAGGTGTCCTCGACTATGTAAGTGTTTTCTAAGTTGTCTTGTAATTATATAATTGTAACTTCTGTTATATCGAATTGTAACATTTCTTTAAATAACTCTGGAGATGACTATAATATATTTCAAATAAATAGTCGATAGTTTGTTTTTAAAAAAAGTTAATTGGATGTCTTTAACTGCTGCCCATTTCCCATAAAACAAACCCAGCATTCAAGAGAAATAAAAAAATAAATCTTTTAAAGTGCATAGCATATTTGATTCTAAAGTTGTTAAATATTAATAATGTGAAAAGAATTTACTAAATAAAAGTAAATGGCTCACTTATTTTGGGAACAGAGATAGTATATTATTATATTGTTGTACAAACCTTTTTATATCCAATATTGATTACGATGTAATTTTGTTAGTAGTACAAAAAGAATAAAATTAATTGTTAAACATCTATTTCTTGTCCAACGTCATTAAACTGTAACGTAGCATACTCAGTCTTTGCTTTAGCTTTGTGTGATTTGCTTAAAGAAGAAGCAGAATTTGTGCCGCCTTCTTTGTTAGTCTTTTTGTTCGATTTAGGCATATCTAAATCAGCGTATACAACTCCGTTCGGTTTTTGCAATGTACGACCGAGTACCGGCTGCGGATATTGCAATTGAACGGAATTCTGCATATTCTCTTGAAATTGAACATTCTCTTGATAATCACTCGGTCTTCTTAGAACTAAAGGTCCATTCGTTTTTTGCTGTTTGTCTCGTCGATGATGACGCGAGTTGTTACTTTCAGGATAGTTTGGACCTAGATCCGATATGTAACCATTTCTCATAAAGTTTTCTTCATGTATGTTTTTTATGGGCTGAAAGTAACTTTCAGCTGTTTGAAACTTAAAACTGTGACACTTTTGTAATGGAATTTGAAAATGTTTTTTTGGTTTTGATTTGGATGAAAATGATTTACTTTTACTTATTTGCTGGTCTTGAAACAGGGATCTTGGTATAAGCTTCATGTGTTTTTGATGAGGGATCGTTGCTGAATATTGTTGTTGTAAACTAGGACTTGTTAGTTGCTTTAAATGAGGAGTTGTTAGTGTGTAAAATGCATTCTGGAATATACAATAAGCACGTTAGTATAAGTATAAGCTAAATACTCCTATTATATATGATAATATTAAAAACATTTAAAATTGCGTGAATAAAATAAAAAAGAAAAAACATAAAAACAAACCTTTTTATTAGTATTATTAATGGAATTCCACTTATTTTGTGTTTCCAATAGAGGCATTTGTGGCACTATTTCGGGTGATGGCTTTGTGTTATCACTATTATTAGGATTTGTGCTTTGGATATCTTTATTGGGGTTTTGGATTTTATCTGCTGTATTAGATGATTTTGTTTCTATTTTATTTAATGAATTGGAACTACCTTTAGCGTCAATTTTATTTAATGATGTGTTACTTTGATTGAGCGATGTTTGGCTTAATGCTTTTTTAACTAGCGTTGAGCTGTTTAGCGTGAGCGACGACTCGCTTTTACTACTCGGCGATTTTAATTTCGCATGAAGTTGCATATATAAAGCGCCTTTGGGACTTTCCGTTTTCGGCTTAACGAAATTCGGGCTGATTTTTACCGTTGGCGTAAACCGTTTCGGCGTAACTTCGCTTATTTTTGGAACAAATTTCGTTGCCGTTGCCGCACTTTCATTAGTTGGTTTATGAATTAACGCTTCAGTTACAGAAACTTCAGCGTCGCAATTTTCCGAACTATTAGTAGAATTCAGCGTATCATCAGTTGTGCTTGTTGCAACTGACGTTGATACGTTCTCATAGATAGTTTCTTGCAATTTGTGCTTCGAGCATCGCGGTGCCGGTTTCGGTGTTGATGTTGTTGTTGTTGTCGAGTCCTCACTCAAAGAGTTTTCCGAGTTTTGTTCGTAAATTTGTATCGAATCAGTCAAGTCCTGATACTGTTCGTTAATATCAGTAATAGTGTTATTATCTGCCATCTTTTCCGTCTTCTGGCGCTTGGGCAACGCATAAATAATTGGACGACGTTTCGCGTGCTTTTTACAGCGCATCGAATAAAACGTGGGCGAATAGCATTTGTGCTTTTTTATCTCTAATGAATTGAATCGTTTGCTTTCGCTCTTTTTCTCATTAGCCGGAGTGTATAAAATTTCACTATTACTATTGCAATTTCTATTTTCCGTTGAAAGATTTATACCTGAGGCGGTTCGTCTTATATCTAATTTATGTTCGCTCCTACCAACTACGCGCGTTGCTTGATTAAATGGATTAGAAATAATAAAAGGATTCGCATTGAATGCGGCGGCAGTTTGTAAATTACCAAAACTTTGAACTCTTGTGTAATAATTAAAAGGATTTATTTGTGGATTTGTTCGGATTGCGCCAACGGTATTACTGCCCGTATTTTGACTGAAACTTCTTGGCAGATTATAAAATATTGATGGTATAAAGTGCAAATTGGGATTGGAAAACTGCATATGAGGATAGAATGGTTGCCATTGATTGAAAGGAAATGGGTTGGTGGCGCTGGTGGGAGGGTGCGGCGGTGGTGCAGGATACATTTGGTAGGTTTGAAAGCCATGAAATGATTGATTGCGTTGGATTTTCTTCTGATTAAGTGAATCAAATGGATTGTTTGAGATGAGCGATTTTGTTGACGTTGAATGTGGTAACGAACTCGGATTGTCTTGTATTATTGGAGATATTATTGATATCGGCTATACGTAGAAATAAAACAGAAAGAAAAACCACAACATAGAAAACACAACACAAAACACAAATAGTAGCATGCAAAAATAAATATGGAAACATAAATAATAATGCACACACAGAGAGCAATATTTAATAATGTAATTCTACATACTTTATTTGGTGGGTTCTGCATGCCGTGGAACGGGAGGTTTTCATAGAATCCTTTGTCAGGATCAGTAAGGGGGTCTGCTGAACCGCCACCCGGTGGAGCAGCCCCCAAACCCCCCTTATCTACTGTAGAGGACTGGTTTGGTGCTGAAACAGATAACACATCATCAGTTATTTTGATAGCATCTTAACTAGTAAGACATATGTGTGAAATAATATTTCACCTCACACATATCGTCTTTCTTTTTATAGGTGTATATATATAGGTATATATTCTACACGATATTTATTAAGAACAAATTAAATAACAATCAATAAATATGTGTTTACAAAATGTACATTTAAAATAGAATAATCGTCTTGAATTAAAATAAATTGAGCGCACATAACAAAAAAAAAACTTGTAAAAGCTCTTACCAAGCCCCGGTTTTTTTCGCTTTCTTGAAACTGCTTGAACTTCTGTCTGCATTGGACTCGAAGTGTCTTTAAACTTTTTAAATGTCACAACTAAATGCATTCAAAAAACACAAAAATCCATTAAGTAAAAGGAATAAAAAAAATAATTGAAAATAAAATGATGATATAAATAAAAATGATATAGATAATGAAACAAAAAAATAAAGTATTTAGTTTTATGTGCGAGAATTTTTAACGTTAAATAATAAACTCGTTCATATGAAAAAAAAAAACAAGAAAAAAATGAACTAGCTATGTATGTATTTTACTAAACATATACAAAATGTTTTTTGCATTACCTCCGGCTGATCCTCGATATACACCAAATGGTAAAGAATCACGATCCTTGAATCCTAGCAACTCCTTAAACCTTTCTAATCTGGCATAAACTTTACTTTTACTTCTTTTATATGGCGCTCGGTGTCCGGGTTTGATAGGAACGGAGGTCGTTTTATATTGCTTCGGATTTAATGACAATGGGGACAATTGACTCATATTTAAGTTGTGCATTTTATTAACATGCAATAGAACGCCCGGTTTTAATGGCCATTTTGAACCTGATGTGTCAGGAGATTGTCCGTCTGGTCTAATTTATGCCAGAATTAAATGGTTTACAAGTAACAAACACACACAACAACATGAAACAAAAAAAAAACAAAAAACAAAGGCAATTAGCTAACAAATACAAACAGAAAAAAATGGTTTTGTTTTGTTTTCCATGCACATGCAAATAATTTTGATTTAAATTCTAACCTGGTCGACCCAAATATGTTACTCTACCACAAGGCACGAGAGGAAGTCCTAATACATCAGGACTTTGAGTGCAGAGGAACCTATGAAGTTATGTTAGTAAATATTATTATTTTCCAACCAGAGATGTTAAAATTTAATTAAAATTTAGATCAAAAACATAATTTAATATGCAAGAGCATTTTCCAAAGCACGCGACCAAATATTCCTACTCCCATGTGTGCAATAACTAACTTGTGATATCATAACAGAAAAAAAATGAAGAAAAAAATGTGCTTTAACTGAAAAAGGCATAAAATATAAATATATAATAGTTACGTACATCGAGTTTGAATACTTACACACCATTTAATTTTTAGGTGATACAGATAAATAATAAATAATCCTGATTGATTTATGCTCGTAGTATTATTTTATATAACATACATATGTATTTATAAATATAAATATAAATTCGATTTTCATCATTTTGTAATAGCAACAGCAAATAATAAACGTAGAAATGTACTTGTATATATATCTCCTATGTCTAGACGCGTTCTCACTTAAAATTTCAATCATAATTATTTATTATACATAAAAGCGATTGAAAAGTGTGTGAAGCTTACCTTAAAGAAAAATCTTTGTGAGGGCATTCACCAAAAGTAAAATGTATAAAGGAAAGTAAAATCGATAATGCAGCAAAATATAAATGAAAATATAAACCCAATATAAAGCATATCACAGTATTTATTGCACAAATTATTCATATCCATAGATGGGTAAGATTCCAATTTTTAGATATCTAAAGCAAGCCAATTACTAAGTGACGTGGTGATGGATAAAATGTTGCAATATTATTCATTGTATTGTAACATTTTATCGTGAGAGTAAGAAAGAAAAAAATAAAGAGATAGTGAAAAATTATAAGTAATTAAACTTACTTTTCGCGTTCTTCCATTTCAACAGCGTTCGTATCTATATTAGTAATAAAAAAAACGAAATGCATGTAATAAAAATGTTAGTAAAATTTTAAAACATTGTAGCAATTTTAGTCCATAAAAAAACTTACATTTATTGCTCGCTCGTTTTCTTCTGCACACGATGATGATGATAATGCAGATGATGATTACGAAGATAATAATTCCAATAATAATTGCAATTATAATTAATAGGTTTTCGTTTGTGAATTGTCTCCACCATGGTGCAACACCTAGAATTAATAACATAATTTTTTTTAAAAAATGTTGTGGCGCACTCGTACATTATTTTTTTTTCTATGCAATAAATGTCACGTCTTATGAGTTGAAAATGAACAAAAAGCATCGACTTATGGTGCATAAAATTGGAAAATTTCCAGGAGAAAAGAGTGAATAGTGGAAAAATGAACAGCATGCGTTCTTGCAGGCTTTAAAATGATTTTTACCTGGAATCCCAATTTGACTACTTTGCTCCTGGTATGCTACATATAAAACAACAGCAATTTTTATCACTTGTTAATATTGTTATTACATTATTATATCTTATCGACTAAATTATTTATACTGATATTGTTGTAAGAGTATATAGGTTAGTTAGTTAGTTAATTAAAATCATTTATTAAAAAACTTACCAGTTACGTCACGTTCGCATGGCGAACTTGTTCCTACGGAGTTGCTAACGAAACATTGATACGTTCTAAATGAATCGACACTCGAATCTAACTTAAGGAATCCCTTTAGTCCCTTCTGTACCAGCGAAGAACCTTCAACGGTATCATTTTCGCCTTTGATTTTCCATGTGAATGTTACTTCGGGTGGATTGGCATGAGCGGTACATTCCAGCGCCGGACCGCCATCATAATCGACAGATTCTATCGTGCAGCCGGGCGCATCTAGCAAAACAATTTCATTTATGTAATATAATGTATTACATTTCACAAGACACATATATGTTATATATGTATATATAGAACGGCAACTTACAGTGTACATTTAAGTAGACATTTGTTGTTTCCGTTCCGTGTCGATTCGTTGCCTCACATATATATTTTCCAGATGCTGATCGAGGCACAACGCCAAGATTTAGAATATGTGATTTTGATAATGGTTCAGTTGACCCGTCTCGTCTCCAAACGTAACTAAGCGCCGGATGACCTTTACCGTTACAAATAACTTTTCCGGGTTTATTGTTTTCAATGACAGATATCACACGATGAGACACGGTGAGATTTTCTGGAGGATCTAAAAATAATTTAATTATATTTAGAGCGATATGATTCGATATTTTCGGCTATATTTAGATTATTTACAATCAACGGCGATTTCAATTTTTGAACTGACACCCGGTCCAATTCCATTTGATGAACTTTGACAAGTGTAATTGGAATTTGCTGCTGTCCTATCTAGCATTTCGCCAGGCCAAGCCGTCATATTCCATACCTAAAATTATAAACTAGAAAATTGTTCAATTTACTATTAATGTCTCTTTTTACCAAAGTTGATTCAATCGATTCGAAATCATTTTTTCGTAGATCTGGAGGAAACACTGCTGTTTTAACGTAATAAAGAGGATTGTTATTGACATTGAGTTGTTGTCCATCTTTATACCATGTTATGGAACACAATGGTGAACATTCAACACGACATGTAAGCGATATGTTCTTTGAGGACATTAAAACGCCTTGATAAGGCGGAAGATTTTGAATGAAAGCGGGCGGTGCTGAGACATCGATAAAAACAGTTGCATGCTGACTTTGTCCACCTTCATTGGCTGCTATACATGTAAAATTGCTCTTTGTTTCTAGTGAAACTGGGGATATAGTCCAATTCGATGTTGTAACATCTGGAACTTGGTATGTTCCTCGATACCATAAATAAGAAATATTTTCTGGACGTCCGGGATTGCTCACCGAACAATCTAACGTGACGGAAGCGGTCTTGATGACTTTTGAAGGAGTAAAGCTGAGCTTCGCCGGGCTGGGTGGATAATAAACGACCAGTTCAACAGGGTCGGATTCGGGACCCCAACCAGCGATGCTCATGCCTTGACAAGAATAATTTCCAGCCATATTTTCATTAACATTTTCTAAACTAATTATGCTGGGATCAATTCCGCAAAATTGACCGCCACTCCCCTCCGCATCGCCATCGTCATTGTAAGATGTATAATTACAATCGGGTAATTCTTTCATTAGCTCATGCCTCCAATACCATCGTACTTTGTTAAGTGATGAAGGATTACCGGAGGTAACGCTGCAGACGAGCGTAACATTTGCTTGATCCTTTACTTTCACAGGGGTTGACGGTTCCATGCTTACCTCGACGCTTGGCGGATCTTTAAGCATAAAATGTAATCACAAATCAATGCGCACGTTTTGTGTGCAAAAGAAGAAAACTTACATTGAACGTTTAGGAAAACCGATTCTTCTGACTCTTGAGATCCTACACTATTTTTACAAATGCAAGTGTAATCTCCACTATCCTCCCTGGACACGTTCTTGATAATCAATGGAGGATTTTCTACCTTACCACCCTCGTATTTATCTTCATACAACGTTAGATTCTTATCGTTTTTCGTCCTGAAACGTTTAAAAGAAGATAAAGTCGTGTTGAAAACGTATAAATATATACGGCTTGCTAATAATTACCAAATGACTCCATCTAATTTCATCGGATTAGAAATGTACGTACAAAGTAATAAAATATCTCCCGTTTCGTTTGTTGTTATGTTTGTTGGCGAAACAGTAACTACAGGCGGATCTAGAAAACCATACATTGAACTTTAATTGGACTGCATGTTGAATTGTTAAAAAAAACTCTCTTACAATAAACTTCAATAAGAATGACCTCGTGAAGGGAAGGTTCTTTCTGGTTCCTCGTTACGGAATTGTCTGCGTAGCAATGAAAAGCGTTTCCATTCTCATAACGACTCGCTTGGAACACCAACGAACTTTTTGTTGTAAACGTTCCATCACGCTGCAAAACATTAAGAAATTTATTTATATATAAATAGATTTATCTTCAGCAGTAGAGTAGCGTATCAAATTAAGTTAAGAAATTTATTTATAAAAAAATACTCCATTATATATATATTATATATCCCTTTTCATTTTTCAATAAAGAGGGACTTTTCAAGCATATTTCTTGATGTAAGAAAACGTTTCTGAAAAATGCAAATGTGCCGTAAAATGCGTGCATTTACGCGCAAACACGTTTCAAAAGGAAAAAATGTCATTAAAATACAACGGGTAGGAACAGAGAGAAACATGCAAAGTATTGAATTCATGATACTTCAAATAAGAATTGTCTGCTGCTTCGTCTAAATGATACAGTTAAATTGTAATTACCAAAGCATGATAAAAAAAAGGTGTAAAGGAAGGAAGTAGAACATTACGATATCTTAATTTCCGAATAAATAACGATGATAGGACATAGCGAATGGGGAACGGATATTGGATTTGCGCCTTGTAGGATTCTTAGCTAATGGAATACTTACGTTTTGAATGACTTTAGTAACCAATGGCTAAAATAGCAGCGTGAAAAAAGAAGAAAAAAATACAATGTAGAAAAAAAAACAAATATTTACATACTTATAATAATAATAATTAAGATTAGAATATTTTTTTATCTACTTTTCAGTGCGCAGAAAGCGCGCAGTGAATGAAAATTGTATCATGTCACCGCGTTGCTGGCTGGCTGGCTGGCAAAAAGAAGTTAAACAAATCGTTCCTCGTTTCACAAACGACCCAAAAAATATCTTTTAATTTAAGTCAGACCTTATCACTTCTTAGAAATGTCATCATTCGCAAACAAAAAAATGTCTTTGCTGCTTGCTGCTTGTGCTGCTGTAAGGAAAGATTTCTAAAAAAGTTTCTCTTTATGCACATGTACAAAGAAAAATATATCCATTGTCAGTATGTGCATTTGTGGTGTACTTTATCTTAATTCTTACTTTAAATTCAAAACTTCCGACGTTTTGATAAATTACATGTTATTTTACTTAAAAAATCTAGAGATTAGATTAAGTCGAACACTGACTGCACTACAACAAAAATGTTTCGAAAAAGGGACGCCGAGCTAACGAGGATTGTAATAAAGTGAATTGTTTGCTATGAACAGGAATCAGAGTTATAAACCTGCCTTAAAGCGAAAAATGTAATGAAAAGGGGAGAAAAAATACAACATCAACAACAACAACAACAACAACCACCTTAGCTAGACAAAATTCATTTTATATTCTTTTGTCGTGTATGGCTGTGAGGTGGTCTCGAGGGAACGCTTATTAACAGTGCTCATGTTAGGAGTTTTGGTTCATCCTTAACTTACCATGTGTTCGGGCTCTGTGTTGATAAACTTTTGGTCCGTGATGGGTTCGCTGTTGTTGAACCACTTAACTTCTGCCGCGGGCCGCGCTCCAAACACATCACAGATGAGCAGCACGTTAGTTCCTTGCACAACATGACTCTTCACCCCGCTAAGCTCAATTTTGGTCGGTTTTACTGCAAATTTATATTTTATATATATGTGTAAAGCAAAATGTTAAAAATGTGAAATAAGAAGCTTTCAAGCAAAACGAAAACTAAAAGCTGCTTGTTATATATTTAAAAGTTTCATGTATCTGTATTTGAACTTTTAAAAGCCGTCGTAGCTGCTGATGCAAGACATCGCTTTAAAAGTTAAGTAATAAACCTTGTTTGGTTCAATATAATCCTTTAAAAGACTACTGTGAAATTCCTATTACGTTTCAATATATATACACGTATATAAATAAAAAATATACAAAACGCCAGCAAGCAGATTATTTAAAAACCTCCACGCGCTATTGTTTCTTCTTCAATCGTGGTCAATCGTAAAAAATCAAAAAAGTTTTTCCTTTTTGCTGATAGCAATCTACGTAAAATGAAAGCAATTCTAATCTTTAGCGTTAAATTTCTACCAAAACCGCTTTAATAATAATCTTATTAAATTGAGCTACTTTAATTTGAGTCCCTTATTTACGCTATTTTCTACCCCTAAAGTTTAAAGACTGTTGCGGCTTTGACAAAATAAGGCGTTAGTCGTTTACTTCTAAATAGAGTGGTTGTTCTACCAGGCGTCTCCACCATTATATCAAACTCTAAACATGTCATTTTAAAACAATTAAACTTTATTTACGGGCATAATAATATTAAAACTTTGCCAGGGAGCAAATGAAAAAAATTAAATTATTGCTGTTTGGCCCAATTTTTATGAAAATTTACAGATGACGTTTTATAATTGACAACCGCCGTGTTGCAATCTACAAAAGTTTCGAAACTCTCAGACAAGCTCCGTAGAAGGAAAGGTACGTTTGCTCTTTATGAAGTCAGATTTAATCTGTTATGAATACTGTTTTTTTGCATTTTGTATGCGACAAAAATGTAGTTATATTTTATAGTGCAATAAATACGCTAAATTTGGTTGTTTTTTAATTAAATTATTTCTGTTTCTCCGTTTTTTTTTTACTTTTCAAATAACGTTCGATAATTGATAACAGTTTCGTAACTCTTAAATTCAGACGTGCTCTGTGGAAGGAAAATTTCTATTGTTCTTTATGAAGTAAGGTTTAATCTGTCATCTACGTTGTTTTTTAACATTTCGTATCTGAGTTTCGTTACTCTTAAACTCAGCCGACCTCCGTAGAAAGAAACTTCCATTTGCTCTTTATGAAGTAAGCTTTAATCTGTTATATAAGTTGCGTTTAAGCATTTCGTATGTGGCTAAAATGTTATTTTTGTAATAAATACGTAAAACTGTGTATTTTTAATCGCATGATGAAAATGACATCGAATGCAATTAAAAATATTCAATTTTATGCACGCAATACAAACAACATTTTTTTATCTACAATTGCAAAACTAAATTCAATATTAATTGACATATTGCTATATTTTGGCAATTTTTAATAAACTTGTGCGGTTTGCTTTTATGGTTAATTATATAGAGACAACAAATAAATAATTATTTTTGAAGTTATTTTTTGCATTGTTTTTGGCATCTGTAAAGTACTTTTTATTTCACTAGTGTGCGAAACACATTTTACGCACAAAAAGTCAATTTCTAGCGGCAATCAATAAAAAATGTAAATTTTGTAGAAAAACGTTATAAAATTAATATGTTGCAATATTTTTGTAATTTTGTGTAGGCTTATTTAGTAAGCTTACTCATGGTATCATGAAGAAATTAAATAAATAATAATCATGCTTGAAATTATCTTTAGACAAATTGTTATTTTTTCCACAAGTGTGCGAACTACTTCTTTCACTAGTGCGCGAAATAAAATAAAAAATAGCCTATTTTGCGTACTTATCCCATTTTCTAACAATGTTATCAACAACGTTTTTGTACTTAGACAATAATTTATTTAAAAAAAAGCAAAAATATTTTTGCAACTGTATACTTATGCAAATAATATAAATTTTGTAATATCTACTGAATAACCACCCCTTACCTACTGCAATCGGTTGCTCTACTTCGTGTATTTTAACATACGAATTTAAACGCAGGGGTACAAATATATTTTTGACATTAAATTAGAACTACTATTTTCTACAATATTTTATAGAAAAATGGTAATAAATATGAATTGTTTGAATATTTTTAGGGAAACGAGCACAGTGCTACGTTTTATTGGTGTGAAGCACATGTAATATATATTTAACATTAGAATTGCCAGCGTGCGTTTCGATTTTATTCCCGCACTTGTACGGGATTTTCTAGTTCCGAGATGTCATTTGCGATGACAGGACCAATGAAATAACGCGATTTCATAGTCTAATTGTAAGTACAAAAAAATTATTTATCAGTAGCCTAGTAAGTGATTGAGCCCTCAGGCCCACTACTATAAAACACAATTACGTAAATCAAAATATTAACAAGCATTTTTACATACCATTTACATCGGCGGTCATCCAC
>JARJDW010010976.1:0-11953 GCA_030264715.1 Adinopsis sp. GC000173
ATTGTCTTCTAATAAAGCTGTGATACCTCACTATAAGTAGATGAATATTAAATAAATATTATAAAATGATGCAAGAACAGATTTTCTACTACAATTTATTATAATTGTGATATTTATTGGTATTAAAATAGTCAACATGGATAAAATGTGAACTATCTACCTAACATACGTGTACGTATAAATAAACTAATTTCATTTGACTGTTTTTGCAGCAGCAGCAACAGCATCATGTGAGAACGGACGTAGAGGTATTTTATTAAAATGTATCCTGCAAATTGTCATTTCGGATGGAAACATGTCATGTCTTAGTCGGGCGCGCGCGCTTCAACTTTGAAAATTTGATATGCAATTTCATTTCACACATTGTATGCTCGCGCGTGTATTTTCATTATTTTTTCATATTCCGTGCATCAATTAGCAGCAGCGCTGACAACACGGTGACAAATACATCTTTAGACGAAAATGTTGTCTAGAAATGCGTTCCTGCTCGGAATATTTATTTACTCTCTGCTGATTTAGGAAGCGTTCTCACAAAAAAAATATAATAAATCCAAACAAATTTTTCTATATATTGTTAGATAACTGTCTTTTTATCAATTTTATAGAAAAAATCATTTCTAAAATGAGGAAAATGAGTGTACAATGTCATTCTTTAGTTTAATAGCCAGATTTTCCAACTATTTTTTTGCCCTTTTTGATAAAAGTTGTTAATTCTTTTATTTTAATACAAATTGTAAATAATCTCTTGAAAAACGAGTGAAAATCTGCCCAAAATTAATATTTTCTTAACACTTTTTGATTTTTTTTTAGATTTTCTGTATGCATCAATTAGAAACACTGACACACGGTGACAAATACATCTTTATAGGAACAATACATACCTACACACATGCATGGGAAATGCCTAGAAATGCCTAGCTGCTCAGAATATTTATTTACTTTCTGCTGATTTAGGAAGCGTTCTTACAAAAAAAATTATAATAAATCCCACCCAACGATAATGCTTATGTGCATGTGCATGTGCAAAAGTATAGAATAAAATATGACAATCGTAAATCAAACCGAAGAAGAAGGCAAAGTAGTTAGTAATATTTCACACGCGTTTATTGAATATTGTAAAATTAATACCAATTGTAACAACGTATAATTGATTCATTTTAAGAATTAATTAGCACTTCATAGGCTAAAAGTGTCATCATAACAAACATAACCTAAAAACTACAAAATAGGAACAATTTAAATTATATTGGGGAATTTTTATGTCAATCGAATAGATTTTCTTGCATACAGTTAACTACATGACGTTTATTTACAATAGTTTATAGGTTATGATTGTCATGATCATGAGGTTAGGTTAATCTTTGGATAAAGTTATCTCTCCAGTAAATGCTGGTGATGAAAATACAAATAATATACGAATATAGAAAACGAATTTAAATAGTATAATTGATTCATTTTAAGAATTAATTAGAATTTCATAAACTAAAAGTGATGTAAAGAGATAGATTAGTGAATGAATGAATGATTGACGGGAATATAGTTGCAAAATGCAGCCCGTTTATCGACTTTATTATTCGATCATTAGTTTTATACGAAAAACCATAGTGGTATTGTGATTAATAAATAACTAATGACTTAATTACATGAATAATTGAATTGATCTATTCACCCGGTTGTTTGTTTGTTTGTTTTGTGAGGCACACACAAATTGCTCTATTTTTATTCGACATATTATCTTTTTATACGATTTTTAAAATCAGGTTACTTGTTTACACATCGCCGTTTTTGCGTCTGTTTGTCTTTTGGTCTATTTATCGCTCGGAAAATGCTTAAAGCCATTTCTGTCTGCCCACGGTATTATTTGTTTTCTTGTTTGTATCCATACTTGTGATTGCGCTCCTTCACTTAAAATTTAATAAAACGGGAGAAAAGAGGATAAAAACATCACCACCACCATCATCATCATCAGCATCATCATCGATAATATTTTAATTTCATCGCGCGCTCTCGCAAAATTTGTCGACGGCAAAATAAACATCGGTAGTCGATTAGTGATTGCTTCCTATCGTCGTTTTTTCTTTCCCTCCTACAATGTCTACTTTATCTTTCTTGTTTTTGATTTGCGCAATTTTAAACAAACGGAATTGTGATTTACGTCTTGCAAAAGCGATTTCGTCAATGTCTTTCTTTTTTATCGTAAATACATACAAATACAAACACTACCTATATAGCAATCTAGCGAATAAACAACATTCAAAGTGTCTCTATGCAAACAAATCAAGTGAATTTTGAACAAATTTACTGTACATTGCTTTTTCAAATCTTACGGGAAAATAATATAAAATTTGAATTTGAACAAATACACACGCACGCACATACATACACATACGTTTATCTAACTGTAAAATTCCAGATACATCAATATTGAAACTAAAAGCAAAGACAAGTCGGCGGATAAAATGTAATAAAATAAAGGCGGAAGGCGCAATCTAATTAACCTATTTTTACGAATCTGTATTTTTCCAAGACGCCGTACAAGAACGATGATAAAATATTCAATGACAATAAGCCATGGACAAAGTTAATATTCAGTGTAACCGAGATAAGCAAGGGGATCTCGTAAACTGTAAGGGATTGAGATTTCATCAAATGGAAAAATATATAAGGCGCGCCAAGGTCAATTGCAATCTCTCTCGAATCTATAAAAGCTAAAAAAAGATTATATCGATGGTTCGTGGTGGTAATATGAAAAGTTACAATTTTGTGTGTTGCTTTTTCATTTACGCGCACCAACTATTATGCTACAGCTTTCATAATCATAATTAAGCGTGCGGTTTATTTGAGTATATGTATACTTACTTACATTTTTGTTATAAAAATTGCCAGTTAGTTTACTGTTGTTAGCTGAAATTATTCTTGTTTTCAATTATACTCATATACTTTTATACATGGATAAAAAAATAATTTACTAATGTCAATACTATTTTTAGTTTTGGGGCAAAATTAGCGACAAACAATGCTAGAGATAGATATTCTGAAAAATACATGAAGAAGGTGTTTTCATTTTCTATTTAATTTCCAATATTATAGATGGTTTTTTTCTCTTTCAGAAAAATTGTAAGATTCTAATACACCATGTGGGATTATAAATATACAGTCGATAACAAACTAATCTGGACAATTTTAGCAAAACCCAGACGAATTTCACCCACAATATATATAACAGTCGTCATAAATGCTTGTTTAGGGTGTTATATCTACTGATAGTTATTACAATTTATATTTAAGCTGCAAGTAAATGCAATGAAAAGATTAATCAAAGAAAACCAATTCGTTTAATGACAACAGTTTAACACTAGAAGAATGAGCCCCCCCGCGGTTAACTCTTCAACCAATCTTTGTAAAACCCCATTTTGGCATGTATAGCAAAAATTCAATAAGGCCATGCGAGTTTGCTAGGTGTACAGATTCATTTGTTACTGATTGTGGACTTTTCATAAGAGCGTTTGCCTTCCTTATGGTAAATTAAGCCGTGTCCGAGCTAGCCCCTAACAACACACAACGCTGCTATTCTCACCAGCAAAACCTTTCATTATATGATAAAAATAGTCAACATAAAAAAAAGTTCGAACGGACTTTACATTATCTATTGTAAATTTACATACCTACTTGTCCAATTCCATTTATTGACGAAACCAATTAGCGGCTTACAATGTATAACAGTACACACCGAGATCTTAATTTAACGCTAAATGCACGCACTTTTCACATTTTCACTTGTTAACATTCAACTGACAAACAGGAGGTTTTGATGCATGTGTATGTACTAACAGCCTAATTCCCTAAATAATTGAAAATAACTCAAGAAATTTAATAAAGAAATAATTTTCTATGGCTGCGAATAAATTTACAAAACATAACCTATAAAACAAAAAAGAAACAATAACAATGTTGGTACAATTGTTGAATTTTATTTATCAACATATGAAATTTTAACCTTTTAATTTAAAGTGAGTACTTTCAGTTTTACTTAATTTTCTGTACAAACAGATTTCGTTTATTGATAACACATTAGTAAACGCACGAACTAGAATGTGGGCAAAGCGTTATATAGTGCAACCTTGATAAATCAGCTGATTCTGCTGATTCATTAGTTTTATGCAAAGTTGCAGCTTTTCGGTGTCGCACTCGTTTCCTCTCCTTTACTGGATTTTTGTAAGTAATTTAAGTGTTTATTTCGTTAATATGTATACATCATTATAATTGTAGGTTACTATAACAATGCAGCAAAACATATTTTTTTGTTTGCCAGACAGGTGACATTATAATTATGCAAGGCGTTTCTCACAACTAATTAGGCATTTCAAAATATGTTATTTTGAGTATTTAGGTATAATTTGCCAGTCATCGGCTGATGAAAAACTAAAATCAACTCTTGCACATAGAAATTTGGAAGGAAATGAAGTAGAGGTTATTCTATTTTATTGTCATTCATTTTGGAAATATAATGAATGAGTTTTATTGTTGTTGGGCACTTGAAAATTTATTCGATGGTTTCTGCATTATGTATTAAAAAATTCCGCTGTCGACTTTAATGCATTTCGTTGCGTTCGATGTTTTAAAATTTTGAGAATGCTACAAACGAAGCATTAGCCCCATCATGGCAGAACTTTGCTGCATCCACAACTTAACAATTTACAATAATAACGCAACAAAAATCTATAAAATATGAATATGTTTTATCTATTTTTAATTTTTGAGTAATGCTATGAAGTGAATCAACAACTAATTTCTATTAACTGTCATGTACAGAGTATTTAACACTAACCGGAAAATTCTTTACGTTCGAGCCCATTTAACTTATAATCATCCGTAATTAATTCCGAAGATACATGGATAAAACAATATTTATCCATGAGAGCACTATTAATAATTAATATTGAAGCATTACTTAAAACTTAAGAATTAGGGCAATAAATACATTATAGTAGAAGGCGGCATTTAAGAACAATTCACAATGAAGTCATAGTTCACTTGTTGTTGAAATAACCTCTACTATATTGCCCAAAATATTACATCTTCGTCTTCGCAGCGAGATTCCAACAAATACTCGCTTTGGTTATGTGCCATTCCTTTCTTAAAAATTTATTAACAGTTTGTATCTCAGTAAATGTTTGACAGTTTATTGAAATGCATAACCTAACCTAGTATTTTGATTACTATCTAAGACCTATTTAAAAAATAAGTAAACAAATAAAACAAATCAATAAACTAATCTATTTTTTATTTAAATTAGGTAATTTAATTAAATTAAAAAGCTGTACCCAATAGAAAATTGATTTAAACAAAATAATAATTTAAAAACCACTTTACAAATTTCAAACTTGATGGTTGGAAAAAATAATTAATTAACAATTAGCGGCAATAAAAAAATGCATTGGCAGTAATTGATTTGGTCGCTTCTATAATATTGTAGTTTAATATATATATAGGTATAAATAATTTATTGATTTTCCAATTTATGTAATTAAATGATTATGGTTTGAACGCGCGGCATAAATTGAAAATACTATATATGAATAATATTTAAAAAGAGTCCAATAACAACACTCCCGCGCGCTCCAATTAAATAAAATATCGACGCGAGTAATGATATTGTGACCGCTTTATGGCAAATTGAAAGTATGCTATATGCAGGTAAGTACATTGTAAATTTCTTCATAATAGCACTATAAAATAAGCGCAGGAATCCTGCAGAAGCTCATTCGACTATTTCCACCCAGAAAATAGATTTTCTAATTACAATTGCTTCCTGCAACTATCTATAATTTTAATATCTACATTGTTAACAACACAATTAGATTATATTCTATATAAGCAATATTTCATTGCTGCTAATTAAAACATGCATGCGTTATTTATGAACAACTATGAACAGCAATGTTTGAACGTAATAAAGTTTTATTGGTTTAATCATAGTAATACAAATACGTTTTTAGGTTATATTTTTTAATACCATCTTCCAAAGCATTGCTATACTACTACATACTACTACGTTCGATCGAGTATTTCAACCAAAGTTTAACTATTACATAAGTTATAATAAAATTCTATGTGTGGGTGCGATGCGATTCGTTCGGTTAATGTTAATATTTTTCAATTCATTGCATCGTTTAATACTATTTCACTACCATTTTCGGATTTAGATTGCTTTTATTGTACTACGAGCAAACATGTAATGTAGCATCTCACTTTTTAATATTACTACTGCATGTAAATTGGCAGGGAATTATAAAAAAAAAATGTTACCTATGCAAACGTTTGAAGAGTATCTAAAACGATTCAATTTTGTCACATTTTATCTATTTTTTAAAATTTTAACATGCGAATATGCTACAATAATTTTACCTTAAAAACATTAAAATTGTAATGTAACACTAGGTTTGGGTTCAACTGACAGTTCGCTAAATACACCTGGCTGGAGCATTTAGATTTTTTTTGCTCTACTTCCTCGACTTCAGATAACTTCACGTAGGTATATATGAACGCTTACGAAGTTAGTCAGCTCGTCGATGAAACTTGATTATAAATACAATATACGTTTTAAAATTAATATAACTCTTTATTTTATTAATTAAGCAAAAGTTATTTTAATATAATATTTATTTTATAATAAATTATGGACCGTGAGTAAGTTTTCGCATACATCTGAAGTTATCTACAATCACATGACAAAAAACCTATATGCAAAAAGTTAAAATCAGTGAGTATTATAATTTTTATTATGTAACTATAGACATTGTTTACTGTATGTAGCATATACAGATGAATCAAAAACATTAAAGTCATATTGCTTAAATAACAAAATTTAAAGGTTATGTCAGAAATGGTAAAATTGCCACAAATTTCATAGTAAGGAATGTCAATTATTAAACACTACAGTGCTATCATTATAACTTTAATATTTTTGCCCTAGTACCGACTGTCCAACTTGGTCCTACAGTGTGTTTTAGAAAATTGAAAAATTCCAAGTTGACAATTTTAACTAAGCTTCCTGCTCCAACTTGTCCTAACTAAATTATTTAGACAAATTTAATATTTCGTTTAACATTAATATAACAGGGCAAAATGAAGCTAATGCGGGGACTGAAGCCCCCCAAATAATATTATATTATATTTGGAAGGTTAATATATCAATTCTTATATATTTTATATTGAAACCATACTTATAAATTACAATTACAATTTAAGACACAAAATTTTAAGTACAGACCGAATCCATTCAATTGACTCAATTCCAGCTGTTTGGTGAGATATTTTTGAACTATTAAAATACATAATTTGTTTTACAAATCAAACACATTTCAAGGGCTTCTTTATGTGATGAAAACATTATTAGTAGCCAGAACAACATTTATAATAATAGTTTTAAAATCATGCAGGATTGTCGCATTTTACGATATAGGAAATGTTATACAAAAAAAGTCATATTGGATTTATCAATTGCCGCGCGATTTTCCCATTAGAATGAATGGACATTTTTTTTCAATCGATAAAATATTTAATCAAAAATGCACAAAACATTATTCAATCCATATCGGCTATTTATCTAGATATTAATTTCATAATTGGATAAAATACGTTTTAAATAAATAAATGTAATATGTATCAAAATATTTGCAAAGCGCGCGATCATTAGCACTTTGAAGTTTAATAGTAGACCTAAATCAATACATGATATAATAATATCTACAATATATAAAAAGTATAATTTATTAAGGTAAAAAATAGCGATTTTAAGTAATAAAAGAGAGAGAAGCAAATGATAAAATAAAATATTGTTAAAAACGATATTAGATTAGATTTGGTCTTATTAAATAACCGGAAAGAAATTACATCAAGTGAAATTGAAATATGAGAATTGATCAAATAGAAAACGTCACATAACACATGTCATTCACATAAGTAAGAAATTTTCGTGATCCGTATCATTTTTTTCATAAAATTTCAAGTAATGGCGACAGCACCCAATGATTTCTCCATAGGCATTGATTTAGGTACAACGTATTCGTGTGTTGGAGTATTTCGAAATGGTGAGGTGGAAATAATACCGAATGAACTAGGCAATCGAACAACCCCTAGTTATGTTGCTTTCACTGATGCGGAAAGACTTATTGGAGACGCAGCCAAGAGCCAGCTTGCCCTCAATCCCTCGAATACGATATATGGTAAGTAAAAGTCATTCGAAACAATCAATGGCTAGTGAATGATAAAAATTTAAGACGTTAAAAGATTAATTGGACGACGATTTGATGATCCGGTGGTGCAGAGAGATATTAAATTCTGGCCGTTTCATGTGATTAGTGTCGACGATGAACGACCGAAAATTCAATTGCAATTTAGAGGGGAAACTAAAACGTTTTATCCGGAAGAGATATCCGCAATGGTGTTATGCAAAATGAAAGAAATCGCTGAAGCCTACTTGGGTTGTCCGGTGACCAAAGCCGTAATCACTGTGCCAGCTTATTTCAACGATTCGCAAAGACAAGCAACGAAAGACGCCGGCGTCATCGCTGGATTGGAAGTACAGAGAATTATAAATGAACCCACCGCTGCAGCACTCGCATATGGTCTCGATAAAAATAAAAAGGTTGTGCGCTTTTTCTCTCTAAGAAGAATATTGCATTTTAACATTTTTTCATTTGATTTTTTTTTCATACATAAATAGAAAGGCGAAGAAGAAAATGTACTCATCTTCGACATGGGTGGAGGGACATTTGATGTAAGTATTTTGAATATAGCTGATGGGATATTTGAAGTACTTTCGACAGCTGGAGATACCCATTTGGGAGGTGAAGACGTCGATAACAGATTGCTACAATACTTTATAGATGAATTTAAGAGAAAACACAAATTCGACATCCGTGACAATAAAAAAGCTACGCGAAGGTTTGTAATTTAAGTGATGCGATTGCGTTGCGTATATATATATACATATATATGTATCAAATAATATCTCAATTTTAGATTGCAGATAGCGTGTGAGAGGCTTAAACGATCCTTATCTTATTCTCTAACAGCAAATATTGAAATTGACTCACTTTATAACGGCATTGATTTCTATTCCGCACTATCTCGAGCTAAATTTGAAGAGATCAATTCAGATATTTTTCGTAGCACATTGGAACCTGTTGAGAAGGCACTAAAGGACGCCAAATTAAATAAGAATAAAGTTAATTTTCCAACATTGATAATGATTAATGAGCAACAATAATTGTTTGTTTGTTAATAAAACATTTTAGATAAGTCAAGTGGTGCTGGTTGGTGGATCGACCCGCATCCCAAAAATTCAAAATCTACTAGAAACGATGTTTAATGGAAAAGAATTGAATAAAAGCATAAATCCTGATGAAGCAGTCGCTTACGGTGCAGCTGTCCAAGCGGCGATATTGAATGGAAGTACATCGGATGTTGTTCAAGACGTGTTGTTGCTGGATGTAGCGCCATTGTCATTAGGAGTTGAAACAGCCGGTGGAATAATGACTGTATTGATACCTCGTAACTCAACAATACCAATACGACAATCTCGAGTAAACAGCTTTAACGCTACTATGCACACAATTATTTGTTTTGAGCAGACAAAATGTTTCAGATGTTTTCTACGTATGCTGATAATCAAGTTAATGTTTTAATTGAAATATACGAAGGTGAAAGGTCGATGACAAGAGATAATAACCTGCTGGGTCGATTCGAACTTTCCGGCATACCTCCAGAGCCACGAGGTGTTCCGCAAGTGAGTATACACAAACTATACATACGTAATACGTTTATGCATATAAAACAAAATGTATATAAAAAGTGTGCTTTCTATCTTCTTACAGATTGAAGTTGCGTTTGACCTTGACTCAAACGGAATTCTCAACGTAACTGCTATAGAAAACTCAACCGGAAAGAACAATAACATTGTTATAACAAATGACAGAGCCAGACTTACAAAGCAACAAATTGATGATATTGTAAAGGAAGCAGAGCAATTCAAAGAGCAGGATGCATCAGAGAAGGGCCTCGCTGAAGTTAGGAACGAAATTGATACTTACGTTTATTACATTTTTTCAATAGTATAATTTAATAATTAAGATGAATTGAATGAACAATATATATGATATTATTTCAGCTGGAGGATCCCGACTACACTCGAATTATATCTGACGCAGAGGGTCAAACATTACGTAAAGAATGCCTTGGAGTGCAAAACTGGATGAAAGACAATCCAGATGCGCCGCTGGAGGAAGTAAAAAATCGCAAAAGTGCTCTGGAGTCTGCTTGTAAACCTATTATAGTAAGAATATTTGCTGCTTCTGCTTTTCCTACGCCCAACGTCAACGACAGAAGATTTAATAATCAACCAGGCCCAAGGATTGAAGATACGGATTAATCAATCATTTTCACTATACGTTTAAAAATAAAGCCATTTTCATTATAACATACTTCTTTTATCGACTAATAATATTATATTATATTGTAGTATAACCATAAGCGACAGGACAGATATACTTATATCTTCTACCTAATAATGTTTTAATGATAACAAAAAATAATAATTTTTTGATGGGATGCACTTAAAAAATCATTTAGTGCTGCAGGCAGGCTTCACGCACAATTATTACATTCATTTGATAGAAAAATTGCATAATTACAACAAATTAACTTACATGTCTTTTTACATTGCCATTATTTAAATAACGCAAAAATTATAAATGAATATTTATCTTCTTTTTTTTTAATTATTTATTTGACATTGTCTTCTTCTACTAGATAAAATCTACTACTACTTAAAAAAACTATTAAACATTAATTTGTATACCTGAAATTCCTTTTTGGAAATATTATTGCCACGCTATATATTGGCGAAGGGAAAAGGCATCAATAAAATACTCTTTTGTATTTAATGTTCGACCTTTCGAACCATTAATTTTTGGTTTCTTTTCATTGGAATAACAACAATACCATACATAACCATAGAATATTAACTGAATGAGCTTTTAAATAATTATAAAGTCTAAAATGTTATACATACAAAGCGCAACGAAACTATTTCACATTCTACCTTCCATACATCACCATTAATTATTTCTTAACTATGCTTTCATCTCTACTATCGATGAAGTGACTAAATAAAATTAACTTTACAAAAAAATTCATTCGCAATGTTTGAAAAAAAGTTACTTACCTACATAAATTGAATTTCTGCAATAATATGCCCTCTATCGACATTAATTGTAATTAATTTTCTAACCTCAAATTTAATATGAAACTAGTGAAACTACTTTAAATAGTTTTTAAGAGTATTAAAATTACTATTTTAAATTTTAATAATTTAAAATGAATATAAACCAGGTAATTGTATTGTTATATGTATCTACTTATAGTCATTTTATTGTCTTCTGTTAAATTAATTTAGTTTCCATACTTTACACGCGTTGGTTGCAAAACAAATAAAGAAGCAGCAATATTGCAGCAAGCATACTTCGAGTTAACAGAAGGTATTTTTAAAGTATTTAAGTACGAAATGTTTAATAATGAAAGCAATTTCTAGTGAAAAAATATTGGGATGTTGAATGTAAATACGATAATACTATTGATCAATCGTATATCGTTGCGAAAAAATCCAAATCGGATGTATTATCGATATTTGTCCCAATTCCAGTATCAACCAAATTAAATATTAGTACAATGTTGCGATATTTGAATATTTGTCCGGAAATTAAGGATAAAAAGTACGTAAATATTTCATTACTTAAGTAAATCAATTTATAATTTTGGGTAAATGTTTTAGAGTGTACTTAGTTATCTGTTCGGCGGATACAACCAGTGTTTATTATGAAATTAATGAAGGTATCGTAGAGAGCCAAGAATCGCACGAACGATCAGAAACGGTTGAAGAAAAACGACA